>CANYBF010893397.1:0-27902 GCA_948192965.1 Dalechampia spathulata | reverse complement strand
AAACTCAGGAGTACTATTATAATATTTTAATAGAAACAGAGTCAGTAAAAATAAAACATACTTTTGATAAATACGATAAAAATATTATAGCCTATTCTTCATTACAGATAAAAAGGGTTATTCACCCAAGTGATTGGCCTACAAAAAATTTACATACATGTATACCTCTTAAAAATTTAAATATAAAATGTAATGAATATAATTATTATAATTATATAGAAGCATGGTCATATGTATTTAGTATTCAAAACCCGACCACCTCTCATTCGTGGTTGATATATTTTGATCAAAATAATATTTTTAAAACCACCACTAGATTTCCAAATTGGTTTCTACATTGGTGGCAGTATAGGGGAATTACTGAGGAAATTCTTTCCCCAGAATTGCTCCAATTATATCAGTATTTTAAAACCAACTTTAAACCAAACCAAGGACAATTATATATACCATCCTTAATGTATTTCTGTATGACGTTTTTTGTTCCTTGGGTATATCAGTGGCTTTTTGATGTACAAAATATGTCAGGGACCACTATTCCAATTCTGGTAAAGAAGCACAAGATAAAATGGTGGGGAGCATTCAAAAATACCACCACAGAAGCATCGATAAGAGAATGGATATTTAAACAAAGTAAAGTTCCAGCTGTTTCGTATGCCAGTAAAGTGACATTGGAAGATCGGCCCACCTTTGGAGCCCAAAAGGCTCAGGGACAGGCCTTACTCGCCATGGCTAAACTCCAGAAGAATACAAGCTGATTTGTCAATAGATGATGAGTCAATTTGAATCAGTAAAGTTGCAAGGTGTAAAAGAAGAAGAATCAACAAGTAAAAGATCAATCAGTAAAGGTTCATCCAGGAAACCAACCAGCAGAAGAACTAAAAAACAGTCTAGCTCGGATATGGAGTTGACAGTGTCCAGTACGTCATCCTCCAGTAAAAGTTTGACATCTTCACACGCTTACAGCAGTGAAGACAGCTGTTATGTACCACCAGTAAAAATTAAAAGTAAAACAAGTAAAGATAAAACAAGGGAAAAAGAAAAAGAAAAAGAAAAGAAAAATTAAAGAATTATATGGAAAAAGAATTGAATTTTATCGCAATTCAATGATAATTATTGTGAAAAGCTACATTATGATAGTAGAGAATGTTATGTGGGACTATAACAGTGAACGGGCTTTTCTATTGGAAGAAGCAAATTCACTTGTTACATATTTAAGGTTCTTAGAAGCATTAATTATTTATCGCAGATCATTAGATATGCTTAAATGTAATAAATTTGATTATAAAGGAGTATTGATTCAAATATGTAAGGAACAAATACTTGTTGACATATCAATTAATGTTAATTATATATATATATATATATATATATATATATATGAATTCAACAAGTTTTAAATTTATAACTCCTTATTTTGAACCCATGCTATCGTAAGAGTACAGAACGTGAGTACAACTTAAGGGTATTATTCTTTAAGATAAAAAATGGCTAAGTACTAGCTATTGATTTCCTTAATTATTTAGGCTAGCAATCGGTTAAACATTCATTGGCATTAATTAAAAGTAAACATATATGCAAATTAACTAAGCTTAATATACATATTATACAAAGGGCATAGGGTTGAAATCATGTTTAAACAGAAAACACTTAAATCATAATCAATCATGTTCAAACTTCATCAAGGCAGTGTATAATGTAATAAATCTTCTTTCAAAGAATTAATTACCTACTAAGCATAAGCTAACATCTACTTTCATGATTGCTGGGTTACTTTTAGTGATTAAGCTCATTTACTACACTCAAGCCTCTAATTAAATTAATTCCTACATCTAAGCAATTAACCTAATTTATGTTCTTTTGTTCATTCAGTTTAATTAATTCTTCTCTCAAAGCAGTTAATCAACCAATTAGTGTTCAAACTAGTTAAAGGGCCCTTTCTAACAAGTACAACACCATAATTAATAAATAAGTACAACACAAATACAAATATTGTTAATATCGACACCTAATTAATCAATTCATAACAAAGATACATAAAGTTCAACTCTTATACTTATCAAGCTTTTTGACCTAAAGATAACTGTAGGATGCATAGATGCCCATATATAATAAGTATTCAAAATATAGGACTTAAAATCACAATAGTACTTGTATTCTTTGGTCATCTTTAACTTAAGAAACCATATGAGGTACATATTGTTCCTTGCTAACCAATAAACATAGGAGTAGTTTTAAAATTTAATAATAACTTTCATACTTCTTCCTTTATTATTTATTTATTTATTTACTTACATGACTTGATCTATTTAACCAAGCTATAACAAGCTAAGGAACTCAATTGACTTTTATAAATCTATCTAAGTAAACAATTTACTTAAATTTTCACAAGTAAACAAACAGAGTTAAAATATTTAAGCAATCATTAGCAAGAGTAACATAAAGCTAGATAATTAACTAAGAGGTAACACAACTATAAGCAAACTTTTAGAATACATTTACAATAATCTATATTAAGCAATAACAAGTTGATATTGAAAAGTGATAAACAATGCTATAATTCTCATTTATACATCTTACAAAGAACTTTCAAGCAATATACATGTAATTTAAGCTAAAAATTGAGAGAAACAAATTAAACGGAAATGAATGAAACACATCAAACGAGAGCAATTATGCATGATGCATGAGATAAGCATGATATAAAATACATTGTAATGCATGTAATTTGCTACCCAAACTTAATTTTTGGTATTATTCTCAATAACACACAAAATAAATTAAAATAAGACACTAAATAACATAAAAAATAAAGTCAAAAAATAATAATAACAAGAAGTAAGGATAAGTCAAAAATCAAGTAAGGTGGAAATGAAATATAATGCATGTTAAGAATATAAATAAACTATTACAAGTACCATGTAAACTTAGCTAAAATATGAACATAAATGCAAGATAATGCAAAACAAATATCTAACATGAATACCAACATGTAAAATGCTAAACACCTATAAACTTAAATGTAAAAGCTAGAATTGCAAAAATTATTCATTATAAAAACTAAAACACATATAACAACATGAATGTAAAAGAATAATGCATGAATATGAAACTCAAACATAGTCATGAACTAACACATTTTAACATGCAAACTACCCTAAATTTAAAATAAAAATAAAAAGAGAAATACGTAAATCAAGCTAATTTTAAAAATCCTAAATATTGAATATAAGCAAGTAAACATACAAACAAACACACATAGAAACACATTTAAATAAAGTCTAAAATTAAAATTAAACATCAACACATCAAAACATATTGATTTAATGTCATTAGCTTGACCCTAAACTTAAGAACTCATCTTGATTGTAGATGTCTGAGCTCTTAAGTTTACAAGGAATGTTCTTTCTATTTTCAAGTTGATTAGCTCTAAGTTTTCCAAACTATGGGATTTCCTCATATGTTAAACTCAGTACCTGTCTAAAAAATAAAAAGAACAAAAGTTAGTAATAAAATTTGCAAAAATAAAATCCTAAATCAATAAACTACTCTCAAATCACTAGTATTAGCTATAAACATAGTTAATCCTTAACAACAGCACTAAAAACTTATTGGCCTATGAGTTGATATTATTTAAATATATGCAAATTCAACAAGTTTTACATATATAACTCCTTAGTTTGAACTCACTTTACTATAAGAGTACAGATCACAAGTACAACTTAAGGGTATCATTCTCTAGGATTGTCACATCCATATTTGCGACCTTAGTTGTGTTGCATTGTTGTATGTGTATTGATAAATGAATGATAGGATTTATATGTACTTGTATATGGATGTGTTGATGCTTATTTGATTGATGGTTATGGAATAAGGTGAGATTCTTGATTGTGTTAGTTATGTATGCTATGTGAAAATGTATGATTATTATGATGGAATGTGAAAGAATGTTAGATAGGAAGGGAAGAAGTGTGGTAATTATGTTGTGATATTGCCACCTTATTGGGAAGCATGACTTCTCTGTAGTTTAAAGGGCGAACACCATGTTTAGAATGATGCTATTGATGTTTTAGAAGTATATTGTAGGTTGGCTTGGTTTAGGTACTTAGGAGTGAGAATAGAGGGGGTGTGGTTTATGGATTGGTTGTGGCACGGGAGTACAAGTTACCGTACGGGCATACTAAGCATGAGGAGTCAGTGGTATTAGGTTCCTGGAGATCATACGGTCGTACCAAAGGGTTGTGCGGTCGTACCGTTGCTCGTAGGAAATTTTATTTGTCAGGTAGAATAAGGTGGTACAGGTGTACCAAATGGGGGTACGAGCGTACCATTGCTCGTAGGAAAATAGGGTATCAGTAGGTATCATTTGGTACGAGTGTACCGAATGTTGTACGACCGTACACAACTTAAATTTGACTTTTCAACGGAAAAGTATAAAGATTTTCTTACTTTTCTTTCATCCTTATCTTTCTTAAACCCCTAGAAATAGCAAGGTTAGAGTCATTAAGTGCCTAGAAGTTATGAGGGTTGTAAGACAAAGGTTATTATTGATAGTATAGCGACTACAGATATATGTTAGAAGTAGTATAGCAAGGTTAGAGTTATTAAGTGCCTAGAAGTTATGAGGGTTGTAAGACAAAGGTTATTATTGATAGTATAGCGACTACAGATATATGTTAGAAGTAGTATTGCTATAGGTTTATGCTAATTGTAATGTTTTCTTCTTTTCTTGTCATAGGACCTAAGTAAGGTCCAGAGGGATGATGTATTTTCCTTTTAAGATTGTCCATAGCTTGTATTTTATTATGATGAGCTTGCTACTTGTCTATGAAGTGTTATGAACATGAAATGTCATGAACCATACATGCATAATCATGGCATGCATCAAGGAGTATAAGGAGGAAAAGAAAGAGAAAGAGAGAGATTCTCATGGAGCTATATACTCTAAACCTACTGGGTCACACAGATGATGGATTCCCTTATGGAATCATAAAGTTTAATGCCTTCCTTATGAGAGATGAGTCTCGAGACCTACAATAAAGAAATGGGTTCATAGAACCATATAGTCGAATGCCCTCCTTCGAGAGATGAGTACCAATACCTACAGGAACCCAGTATGGAATGATATATGCACATTTTATAGGAAAAGAAGAGGGAAAATAAAGAAAAGAAAAGCTGAAGGATAATGCATGGCATGAATGCATTCTCATTACATATGTCAATATAGGTAATGTATTTGTTTATGCATTCTTATTGTCCATATAGGATGATGGCTCTTTATGATCGTGCTATTATTGGAATGTGAGTATTGTATGGCTTGATACGATGTGATAATGTTAAGTGTCATTGACTTGATTATGAATATGGATGATTTACTATTTTGATGTGTATATGAGCACCATTGAGTTTTATACTCGGCGTTTATCATTTGATGAACGTAGGTACTGAGTCTACGGGAGAGCATCTGAAAGAGCATACAAAGTAGTGAACTTTGGCATCAGCAGAGAAACCCCATTCTCAAAGTGGTACTGGACTATAGAGGCATACTCCCACATGTTTTGTTATTGTAGTCTTTATTAATCATAGAGGCAGTGGTTGTTGTTGTATTCTTTTAATGGTGATACTTTCAAAGGATGTAATTGTAATGAACCCTAATGTATGACCTTAATGTCATGTGTACATATAACTGAGTTATTTGCTAATTTGAATTGTTGCATGAATGAATGATTGGATATCTAGGTTATGTTACTTAATATTTACCATACGCCACGCTGCCATTTCCTTATCACCACTGAATACAATGACGTGTATCCATATGATTTTTTTAATAGGTTATATAGATGATGTATCCCTTGTAGTGTGAGTGACGATTTCCTTTTGTGAATCGGTATTCATGCTACGGGAGCATGTTACACCAGGTATGGGCTGGGCACGACATATTATAGTGGTATCAGAGCTATGGTTTAGCTCACAGAACTATGGACTAGCTCAACGTCTGATTTTGTCTGTTTGTTAGGACTACTGCCTATGATTAATAAGCTACATACAAGGAGTTTGCAAGTCATTACTGTTGCTGACTTGTATGATCTATGTTTATGTGTCATAGATTAGGTTTGATGACAGACCAAGCTACTATTTTTAGTGAGGAAGGTGGGGTAACTTTAATCCCCAAGAGGGTATATCAGATATAAGGGATGGAGTCGAGAGACAACCAAGACAGGAGGGATAGGGGGAACCCAGTGAGAGGGCACCTCAAGTTGATTAGGCAGATGCTTCAGCTGTAGACCCTATAGCAACTCAGTTTGCTCAATTCCTTTGTTACTTACAGACAGAGGGTCAGACTTTACCTGTCACTCTAGCTCCACCTCCAATAGTACCTAGAGAGGAGTACAAGATGGACTTCAAGAAGCTAAGATCCTATAGAGCTACCAATTTTGTTGGGATGACTGATTCGTATATCACAAAAATATGGCTAAAGCGGATACAGAGGGTGCTATGTCAGTTAAAATGTCCTGAGGTAGCAAAGTTTGAGTACACTATTTTGTTATTACAAGATGATGCCTATGAGTGGTGGAAGACCATTCCTCAGAGTATGGCAGACCCTCTAGTGCTGACATGGGATGGTTTTTAGAGGGAGTTTCAGCAGAAATAAATGCTAGTTGCCTATATAGATTAGAAGCTACATGAGTTTCTCAACTTGAAATAGGGGAACATGTCAGTTGCAGAGTATGAGAGGGAGTTTACATGATTGGCCTATTATACGATAAATATTTTGACTTCCGATCAGGAGAGATGTAAGAGATTTGAACAAGAGTTGAACCTTCGGATTAGGGTGTTAGTTCAGGGATTTGATTATGAAGATTTCTCAGCTTTGATGGCCAATGCTTTGAACCAAGAGCGTACAATTCTAGAGGAGAGTGCCCATTTTGAATCCTTGAAGAGACCGTTTAGAGGGTCTAGTTCTTCATCATGATTTCAGAAGAGGGGTAAGTTTAGAGGTACCTTTTCTCCATGATCAGTTGATATTAGACCATTACCACCCCGACACACATAGAGTGGAAGGTCTGCATTCCATAGTGGTAATTCAGGCACGAGATCGGGTTTGTGTCATGCCTATGGTCGAGCGTATCATGGAGCTTGTTAGATGGGTACAGATTTGTAGTACCGATGTGGTAGTGCAGGCCATTATATGAGAGAGTGTCTTACACGGTATGATATGCCAGTACATACTATTTCATAAGGTGGAACCTACCAGCAGAATCTGATGCCCAGATCTAGTTTGGGAAGTTCCCAGAGTTTAGAGAGAGATAAAGGTAGAGGGAGAGGCCGTAATGGAGGAGGTCATGGTTCTAGTCAGGGGTCCATCAATCAGACTGTTGGGGCTCCTGCCAGAGTATATAATTTGGTGCAACGAGATGATCATCATATCTCTGATGTGGTGATTGGTAATGTTCTTATTTCTAATCATGATGCGTTGGTTTTGTTTGATCTGGGTTCTTTGCACTCTTACATTAATGCGGGGTTCACCCATTTATTTGATATATTATACAAGGGGTTAGGTTATAAGATAGTTATGTCAAGTCCACTAAGAAGGGATGTGATAGTTGATAGAGTTTACAGATAGTGTCCCTTGATTATTTATGATGTTTGTTTTCTATCTGACCGGGTGGAGATGGCTTTCCGTGAATATGATATTATATTGGGAATGGATTGGTTAGCAAAGGAGAGGGTAGTGATGGATTGTCAACAAAAGATAATAACTCTTCAGCATTCAGAGCACTCCACAATAGTGATAAGGGGTAATGTGCCATCAGTGACCATTAGATTGATTTCAACTATGACAACATGGAAGTTGTTACTACAGGGTTGTGACATAATACTAGCACATGTGATAGATGTGAGACATAGGAGAGTACAGTTGATAGAGATTCCAACAGTGTGTGACTTTCTAAATGTGTTTCTAGAGGAATTGTTAGGGTTACCACCAGAAAAGGAAGTAGAGTTTGAGATAGAGGTGTTACCGAGTACTGAGCCGATCTCCATGACACCTTATTGTATGGCACCATTGGAATTGAAAGAGCTGAAGATACAATTTTAAGAGTTATTAGATAAGGGTTTCATTAGATCAAGTGTTTCACCCTGGGGCGTACCTGTGCTATTTGTGAAGAAGAAGGATGGTATGACGAGGATGTGTATCGACTACAGACAGTTGAACAAGATGACGATCAAGAACAAGTATCCCTTGCTACATATTAATGACTTATTTGACCAACTCAAGGATGCTACAGTGTTTTCAAAGATTGATTTGAGATCGAGATATCACCAACTTTGAGTGAAAGAGGGTAGTGTAGCAAAGATAGTATTTAGAATTCGCTATGGGCACTACAAATTTCTAGTGATGCCATTTGGGTTGACAAATGTACCTGCAGCATTCATAGCATTGATGAACATGATTTTTACTGATTATTTAGATCAATTTGCTGTGGTGTTTATTGATGATATTCTGGTGTATTCAAAAACACGGGAGGACCATGATCGACATCTGAGATTAGTACTACAACGACTACGAGAGAAACAGTTGTATGGCAAGCTGTCCAAATGTGACTTCTGGTTAGAGCAAGTGGCATTTCTTGGACATGTGATTTCAGCTGATGGGATTCGAGTGGATCCAAGATAGGAGCTATACTTAATTGGCTGACTCCATGGAATGTCAGTGAGGTTTGTAGTTTTTTGGGGTTAGCTGGGTATTATAGGAGATTTGTGAAAGGCTTTTCTATGATTGCCATGCCATTGATGACTCTTCTACGAAAGGACATTCCTTTTATTTGGACGGATGAATGCCAGTAAAGTTTTGATAAATTGAAGGAATGCCTGACTTAAGCTCCAGTTTTGACTTTGCTTACGCCAAGTAAAGAATTTGTAATCTACAATGATGCTTTGCTTAATGGTTTAGGGTGTGTTCTTATGCATGATCGGAAGGTGATTGCTTATGCTTTGAGATAGTTGAAGCTACATGAGAAGAACTACCCTACACATGATTTGGAATTAGCAAATATCATCTTTGCACTAAGATTTGGCGATACTACTTGTAGGAGGAATTATGTTACATGTACACAGATCATAAGAGTTTGAAATATCTGGGTACACAGAAGGAGTTGAACTTGAGACAACAATGCTGGATCGAGTTGATTAAGGATTATGAATGTATGATTGATTATTACCTGGGAAAGGCTAACTTAGTAGCAGATGCATTGAGCCGAAAGATAGTTGCTGGGATGAAACAGTCACCATTGATGTTAGTACAGGAGGTACAACAGTTGCATGCTTCATTGATGATATGAACTGATTGTATTTTGGCAGAGTTGCAGTTGCAAGTGAAACTGACATTGACCGAACAAATTCAGAAAAGTGCAATGAATGACGAGGAGTATCAGAAGCAGTTACAAAAAGTACGGAGGGGTAGAATTGCACTTTTACTTTAGATGATGATGGTAATCTGAGATATGGAGCACGACTATATATTCCTGCTAATGATGAGCTAAAGAAACATATTTTAGGGGAAGCTCATAGTTTGATGTATTCATATCACCCTGAAAGTATGAAGAAGTACAGGGATCTGAAACAATATTATTGATGGATGGGTATGAAGAATGATATAGTTGATTATGCTGCTAAGTGTTTGATATGTCAATGGGTAAAGGTAGAACATCAAGTACCAGTAGGGTTGCTCAGTCTATTACCAATACTTGAATGGAAATGAGATCATGTCATAATGGATTTCATTACAGGACTACCGATGATGCAAGCTAAGCACGATGTCATATGGCTCATAGTGGATAGATTGACGAACATAAATTACTTCTTACCTGTACGTATGGATTATAGTCAAGAGAGATTGGCAAGGCTGTATATAAATGAGATTGTCCGATTACATAGGATTCCATCATCCATTGTATCAGATAGAGATCCACAGTTTACGTCATGGTTTTGGGGTACTTTCCAGAGAGCTTTGGGGATTATAGTTCATTTCAATACTACTTTTCACCCTCAGACTGATGGCCAGTCAGAAAGAGTCATACAAATCCTAGAGGATATGTTACGTGCATGTGTCTTAGAATGGGAAGGTAACTGGGATCGATATTTACCATTGATTGAATTTTCCTATAATAACAATTACCAGTCTAGTATTCAGATAGCTCCGTATGAGGCATTGTATGGTAGAAGATGTTGGACGATGTTACATTGGGATGAGGTTGGTGAACGGAAGCTAATTGGTCCTAAACTAGTACAACAAGCTGAAGAACAAGTACAACTGATTAAGACTAGACTGAAAGTGACAGTGGATAGACATAAGTCTTATGTAGATTTGAAGAGGCGAGACATAGAGTATAGTATCAGAGATAAAGTGTTTCTCAAAGTGTCTCCTTGGAAAAGGATCATGCAATTTGGTCAGAAAGGGAAATTGGGCTCTTCTTTTATTGGACCGTATGAGATATTGGAGAGAATATGACCATTAGCCTATAGATTAGCCTTACCACCAGAGTTAGATTAGGTTCATAATATGTTTCATGTTTTGATGTTGATGAGGTATAGATCAGATCCATCGCATGTAATTCAAGTGGAATTTATTGAGGTTCAACCAGATTTATCTTACAGTGAAGAGTCGATTCAGATTTTAGCTAAAGAGACTAAGCAGTTGAGGAATAAATAAATACCTTCAGTCAATGTTTTATGGAACCATCATACGGGATAGGATGCTACATGGGAAAGAGAGTCAGCTATGAGGGAATAGTATCCTCACTTATTCCCTAGTAGTCTAGGTTAGAATTTCGGGGTGAAATTTCTTTTTAAGGGGAGAGAGTTATCACATCCATATTTACTACCCTAGCTGTGTTGCATTGTTGTATGTGTATTGATAGATGAATGATAGGATTTATATGTACTTGTATATGGATGTGTTGATGCTTATTTGATTGATGGTTATGGAATAAGGTGAGATTCTTGATTGTGTTGGTTATGTGTGCTATGTGAAAATGTATGATGTATGATTAGTATGATGGAATGTGAAAGAATGTTAGATAGAAGGGGAAGAAGTATGGCAATTGTGTTATGATGTTGCCACCTTATTGGGAAGCATGACTTCTCTGTAGTTTAAGGGGCGAACACCATGTTTAGAACGATGTTATTGATGTTTTAGAAGTATATTGTAGGTTAGCTTGGTTTAGGTACCTTGGGAGTGAGAATAGAGGGTGTGTGGTTTATGGATTAGTTGTGGCATGGGTGTACGAGTTACCGTACGGGGTTACCAAGCATGAGGAGTCAGTGGTATTAGGTTCCTGGAGACCGTACGGGCATACCAAAGGGTTGTGCGGCCGTACTGTTGCTCATAGGAAATTTAGTTTGTCAGGTACAATGAGATGGTACGGGCATACCAAATGGGGATACGAGCGTACCATTGCTCACAAGAAAATAGGGTATTAGTATGTGTTGTTTGGTATAGGCATACCAAATGTTGTACGGCCGTATGCGACTTAAATTTGACTTTTCAACGAATAAGTATAAAGATTTTCTTACTTTTCTTTCATCCTTATCTTTCTTAAACCCCTTGAAATAACAGGGTTAGAGTTCTTAAGTGCTTAGAAGTTGTGAGGGCTATAAGACGAAGGTTGTGATTGATAGTATCGGGACTATAGGCATATGTTAGAAGTAGTATTGCCACAGGTTTGTGCTAGTTGTGATGTTTGCTTCTTTTCTTATCATAGGACCTAAGTAAGGTCCAGAGGGATGATGTATTTTCCTTCTAAGATTGTCCATGGCTTGTATTTTCTTATGATGAGCTTGCTACTTGTCTATGAAGTGTTATGAACATGAAATGTTATGAACCTACAGGGACCCAGTATGGAATGATATGTGCGCATTTTACAAGAAAAGAAGAGGGAAAAGAAAGAAAAGAAAAGATGAGGGAGAATGCATGGCATGAATGCATTCTCATTATACATATCGACATAGGTATTGTATTTGTTTATGCATTCTTATTGTCCATATGGGATGATGGCTCTCTATGATTATGCTGTTATTGGAATGTGAGTGTTGTATGGTACGATATGATGTGATAATGTTAAGTGTCATTGACTTGATTGTTAATATGGATGATTTACTATTTTGATGTGTGTGTGAGCACCACTAAGTTTTATACTCAGCGTTTATCATTTGATGAATGTAGATACTGAGTCTATGGGAGAGCATCCAAAAGAGCATACAGAGTAGTGAACTTTGGCGTTAGCAGAGAAACCCCATTCTCGAAGTGGTACTGGACTGTAAAGGCATAGTCTTTATTAATCATAGAGGCAGTAGCTGTTGTTGTATTCTTTTGGTGGTGATACTTTCAAAGGATGAAAGTGTAATGAACCCCAATGTATGACATTAACGTCATGTGTATATATAATTGAGTTATTTGCTAATCTGAGCCATTGCATGAATGAATGATTGGATATCCAGGTTATGTTACTTAAGATTTACCATACGCCACACTGCCATTTCCTTATCACCATTGAATACAATGACGTGTACCTGTACAATTTTTTTCATAGGTCATATAGACGATGTATCCCTTGTAGTGTGAGTGATGGTTTCCTTTTTGGAATCAGTATTCATGCTACAGGAGCATGTTACACCAAGTATGGGCTGGGCATGATAAGGACCAATTGTGGCTAAGTACTAGCCATTGATTTTATTGATTATTTATGCGAACAAATTATCATTTATTCGTATTTATCAGAAGTAATAAAAATGCAAATTAACTAAATTTAATATACATAATACACAATGATATAAGGTTAAAATTATGCTTAAACAGAAATACTTAATCTATCATCAATCATGTTTAGAATTTATCAAGGTAATGTTTATATGCAAAAGTCTTTCTTTCAAAGGATTAATTACCTATTAAAAATAAGCTAACATCTACTTTCATGATTTTTAGGTTACTTTTAGTGATTTAGTTTAGCTATTACACTCAAGCCTCTAATATAATTAACTCCTACGTCTAGGTAGTTAACCTAATGGTGTTCTTATATTTATTCAATTTAATTAACTATTCTTTCAAAGCAGTTAACCAACCAATTAGTGTTCAAGCTAGTTAAAGGGCCCTTTTTAACAAGTACAACATCATAATTAATAATCTCAACATAAGAACATGTAGAATAAAAAATAGAATGTTAAAATAAAAAATAACATTTTGTTCACAATATAAATTTTAACCCTATGCTTGGAAAGTTCTAAAGCATAATGAAATTAAAGAGAATGAAAAGTAACAAAATATTAATGAGAAATACAACCATTAATGTCAATGACTAGAAATCAAAATAAAAGTCTTCATTGCTTTCTTTTACTTTAGGGCTCTTTTTCTTCTTCACTTTTTCTTATCTCCTTCTTAACATTGTAGCTCCAAAAGCTTCACTCAATTTTTTGATGAAAAGCTAAATATAAGTGAAAGTCTTGCAGAAGTAGTAACTCCAGTACTCGATTTATAATGGTTCGACATAACTCTTTGCCTATGTCCACTTCTCATAAGTCTCAACTTAGGGTTCCACTAAACAACCAACCACAATACAACAATGGATTCCTCAACATGAATCCAATCCCTAGTGGATAGGGGTGCCCGTGACTATCGAATGAAGAAAGATAAGGTCAGGGCTTGTAACGGTCTTATTTGACTCTGATCGCCCGAGGATAAGGTAGGTGATCAGTTGATGACAGTAGTACAGAGCTAGACTTAAGATAAGAGGCTTTGAGCTTTGAAGGATGAAAGGGAATATCAAGTACGATATCCCGCCAGAATGTATTACAATCAAAGATTGTAGATTTGGTATTAGCAATGCCATCAGTGGAGAAGTCAAAGATAGAATCAAACTCAGAAGGGGTGAGTTTGTAGAGTTTGCAAAAAAGATGAAAGGAGTAATCAAAAGATATATAGAGTCTGAATGACTGTAAGAACTCTAGTGCGACAAAATGAATGTAGTCGTTATCGAGTAAAGTGAAATTTGACCAACTAACATTAACCAAAAAACATAGAACGTCAGCCTCTAATCTAACCTGGTAGAGAGTCGATCGACATGTAAATTGAGGATGAGAGAAAACTTTTTCACTCAGAACTGACTGCCTAATGGCGAGAGCAGGGGTATTGGCCTGAGGGCTGGAACCAAGAGAGACAGTGCGTTTAGTCCTGCCTTTACCCTAAGATGAGGAACCACCACATGACTCAAGAGCTGACATTATGAAAAATCAGAAATTTTTAAGAAAATAAAATTTTGAAAAATTTCGACAGCACTTTGATAGAAATTGGAAAAATCCAAAAAAATTGACTTGCACAAAACTCAACCAAACTTGAACCACAATAGAACAACACAATCCTAAACAACTTTCTCTAAAGAACTTAGATCAAAATCTGAGTAAAAATGGCTAAAAATTATAAAATAAAACAAGATTGAAAGCTGAATACAATATTAAAAATTCAAAATGAAAACTTGAGATTCATGAAGAATTAGACCAAAATACAAGAGTAAGAGTATGGGTAATGTGATTTAGAGTGATTTGAGACTGATTTAAAGTGATTTGGTGAATATTTGAGTGAGAAATTGAGAGAAAATGGAAGGTTCAAGTGTGGCAACTGATGAGAAAAGTAGGTTAAAATAAGGTTTTGGAGTCGTCTACGGGCGTACCACTAAGGCGTACGGTCGTACCGGCTCAAAAAGCTCAAAATTTTGAAAGATTTATATCACGTACAAGCATACCAAAATTACGTATGACCATATGAGAGATTTGGTAGCAATTTTGATTTTTTGAAAATCTGGTGGTACGGGCATATGAAATTGTTGTACAACTGTACCAACACTTTGGCAAAAATTTAGGATTTTAAGAAATAAGAGTATGGGCCTACCAATATCATGTACGACGGTACGAAAACCTTGGTATAAATTTCAATTTTGAAGTTTTGAAGCTTATGGGCATATAAACAGGGGTGTACGCCCGTACCTAGCATTCAAAAGATTTTGGAATTTTGACATAAGGAGACATATGGGTGTACCAAAAAGCGTACAATCATACGAGCCTAAAAAATCAAAAATTTTTGAAGAGTTTTAGAGAGTTTTTTGAATTTTCCTAAAGTCCACCAAGCATTCCTACTTCAAAAATGATCCATCTATCATCCCTAGCTCATGTTTGATAAAGTTTAAATGCTCTTCACTTAGGGGTTTGATGAAAATATCGGCAAGTTGGTGAGTTGTATCAATAAATTCTAATATAATCTTCCATTTTTGTATATTATCATGCAAGAAATGATGCTTAATATCTATATGCTTAGTCCTAGAATGTTTTATAGGATTCCTAAATAAATTTATGACACTAGTATTATCATATTTGATGGATGTACATGACACACAAACATTGTAATCTCTCAATTGTTGTTGAATCCATAATACTTAAGCACAACAACAGCCTCAGCTGTTGACAATGAAACACAATTTTGCTTCTTTCTAAACCAAGAAACCAAACAATTTCCTAAGAAATGATAAGTTCCTGAAGTACTTTTCCTATCTAGCACATTTCGAGCAAAGTCAGCATCAGAAAAAGCAATCAAGTCAAATGAAACACATTTAGGATACCACAAGCTATAATGCATTATACCAATCAAGTATTTGAAAATCTGTTTAACGACACTCAAATGAGATTCCCTAGGAGATGTTTGAAATCTAGCACACATACACATAGTAAACATAATATTAGGCCTAGAAGCAGTTAGATAGAGCAAGCTACCTATCATACCTCTATACTTCTTTTAATCTACTTATTTGCCACTTTCATCCAATGAAAGCTTGGTTGTAGTGCTCATAGGAGTCTTGCTTGCTTTAACATCTTCTAGTCTAAATTTCTTTAACATCTTTTGAGTATACTTGAATTGATTGATGAAGGTCCCATCTTCACATTCCTTGACTTGAAGTCCTAAGAAGTACTTCAATCCTCCCATCATGCTCATCTCAAATTCTCCTTTCATACACTTAGAGAATTCCTTGCACAACTCTTCATTAGTAGCACCAAATATAATGTCATCAATATATATTTGTACAAGTAAAATATCATGTTTATAATGTTTAATGAAGAGTGTTATGTCTGCTTTTCCTTATTAAAAACTATGATCAATCAAAAAATTACTTATTTCTAAACACCCACCTAGTTCTTATCACTTATGTATTCCTAGGTTTAGGTACTAAGGTCCACACTTGATTCCTCTCAAATTGATTTAGCTCTTCTTGCATACCAAACATCCAATTCTCATCATTTAAGGCTTCATTTATACTATTAAGTTCTATTTAAGAAATAAATGCAAGGTTGTTATGAACATCTTTGAAGTAAGAGTGAGTTGTTACCCCTTTTGATGTTTCACCTATAATGAGCACCTTGGAGTGTCCCTTCGGGAATTACCACTCCTTTAGAAGATCATGCATGATTTATGGTGCAGCTAGGTAAGGAGGAAGCTTATTGATCTCTTCTTTTTATACATCCTTTAGAACCACTTCTTGTTAGTTCTCATGCTCCTTTTCTTGATCTAATAAGATACCTATTTCATCATCAACAATATCCTTCCTTGGACCAAAGGGGTTAGTTTCATCAAAGAAAATATGCATAGATTCATCAACAACCAAAGACCTTTTTTAAAAAACCCTATATGATTTACTAGATGTTGCATATCCTAGAAATAAGCCTTCATCAGTTTTAGGATCATATTTACCAAGATTATCCTTGGTGTTTAAAATGTAACACTTACAACCAAATACTCTAAGGTATGAAATTCTTGGTTTTCTACCATTCCATAGCTCATAAGGAGTTTTATTCAAAATAAATCTTAAATGAACTCTATTTGAAACATAGAAAGCAGTATTGACCACATCAGCCCAAAAGTAAGATGGTAATTGATACTTATTGAGTATAGTACATGCCGTATCATAAAGAGTTTGATTTTTCCTTTCAATTATCCTATTTTATTGAGAAGTTCTAGGAGATGAAAAGTTATAATTAATGCTTTATAAATCATAAAATGACTTAAATTTTTCATTTTAAAATTTTTTTCCATAATCACTCCTAATAGATGAAATATAATATCCTTTTTTATTTTTCATTCTTTTAATTAATGTTTGAAAAACATTGAATGCATCATCTTTATGCGCTATATATGAAACCCAAGTAAACCTAGAGTAATCATCAACCACAACAAGTGCATAATGCATACCACCTAAGCTAGCAATCCTAGAAGGTCCAAATAAATCCATATGAAGAAGTTGAAGGGGTTTTATAGAAGTTACCTTGTTCTTTACCTTAAATGAGGATTTTACTTATTTTCCCATTTCATAAGCTTCATATACCTTATCCTTGAGGAATTTCATCTTTGGAAGTCCAGCCATATGTTCATCCTTCTCAAGATCTTTAATGCTCTCAAAGCTAGCATGTCTAAGCCTTCTATGTCATAGCCATGAATCCTCACTTATAGAAATAAGACACTTAACATTTTTATTAGTAAAAGACTCTAAATCAATTACTTAAACATTTTCTATTCATTCCCCTAAAAAGACTAACTTGTCATCATAAATCCTATACACAAAGCAACCTTTAGGATCAAAGATAACTTTATAACCATTATCATAAAGTTGGCTTATGCTTAACAAGTTATGTTTTAATCCTTCAACTAACAACACCTTATTAATGAAAAAGTATGATTCCTTACCAATCTTACCAATTCCAACCACTTTACCTTTAGCATTATCTCTAAATGTGACATTACCACCATCTCATTTTTCAAGGTTGGAGAAGAGGCTTGCATTGTTAGTCATATGCCTTAAGCATCCACTATCGAGGTACCATTTTTTTACACTTATCTTGGATCTCAAGCATACTTATCAAAATAAATATATTTACTTCTTATTAGGTACCTAAATGTATTTGGGTTCTTGGGGGTTAAAGGCACACAAATAATCACAACTTTAAAGCATTTTCCTAATAAAACATCTATTGATTATATGTCCTTTCTTATTACAATAGTGACATAAGACATTCCTAAATCTAAAATGATTATGAACATACTTCTTCCTAGATTTATAAGAATGATTTTTGTTGCATGAACATGAATAATTATGCATATTATTAGTCTTAGTATGAACACTCTTGCCTTTGAAATCCTTTGGTTTTTGAGTAGAGGTGGATGCTTTTACAAAGATAGTTCCTTTAGAGGCATAACAAGAATTTTGTTTAAAACCAATGCCTTCTTTATCACCACTAAGTTTTTAATGTTTCAAAATATAATCAATTTTAACATTTCCTTATTCAAATATAAATAAATTATCTTTCAATAAATCCATTTCTTTTGAAATTTTATCAACTTCATTTTTCAATGCTTTATTCTCTTTCTCAAAACTTTCAATTTTAGTTTTGCAAGAAAAAAGTTCATTTTGCAAATCACTCTTTTCTTTTGAAATACATGAAAATTTATTTTTAAGTGATTTATGTCTTTTTGCTAATTGCTCATACTTTTCTAATAATGCTTCTAATGCATCACATTCATCATCATCATAGTCATCATTCCTATAATAAGATTGTGAGGAAGTGGTTACCTCATCCTTTTCATCATCCATGAATGCTATGAAGCAAAGATTTATTGCTCCCTTATCACCGGACATGTCCTCATTGGATTCACTATCATCGTCCCAAGTAGCTTTCAATGCCTTCTTCTTGAATGGCTTGTTGAGTCAAGGATACTTATTTCTCATATATCTCAGCTTATTACATTCATAACAAATGGATGGATCTCTTTGAAATGTGCCTCTCTTTCCATGGTCCTTCCTTGTGTAAAATGGCTTCTTACCATCCTTCTCAAACTTCTTCTTTTTCATAAGAATATTTTTGATTCTTTTGGATAGAAGTGTAACTTCATTATTGATTTCTCCTTCACTTGTAGAAGAGGCATCATCATCCATTGAAGCTTTAAGTGCAATCCTTCTCTGTTTGTCTTCTTCAACTCTTTGCTTGAGGGTGATCTTGTGTGTAAGGAGTTTGCCAAGAAATACATCAGTTGATAAAACTGATAAGTTATTTGCTTCTTCAATGGAGGTGATTCTAGCCTCCCAATCCTTCTTTAGAAGAACATAAGATTTTGTTGTTGATATCCTCTTTTATATACATCTTACCTAGCTTTATCAATCTATTTGTGATCATAATGAGGCAGTTGTATATCTCAAAAATGCTCTCATTCACCTTCATTGAAAATAACTTATATTGATGAGTTAGAAGCTGGATTTTCTTAGTTGTCACTTGATTTGTTCCTTCATGATAAGTCTCCAAAGCATCCCATATTTACTTAGCCATAACATATTGTGATACATGTCCATACTCTTCATTACTAATCACACAATATAGCATGTTCATTGCCTTTTTATTCCTTACATTCACTTTAAATTCTTCTCTTGTCTAAGTCACCTTGGGCTTAAGAGTTATAACACCATTCCTTGTTATTGGAGGAGGAGAAAACCTATTCTCAATTAAGTCAAACAAATCAACACCATTGCTTTCCAAGTAAACTTCCATTTTATGCTTCCAATAAGGATAATTGGTTCCATTAAAGAAAGGGGGTTTGCTGTAGGATTGGCTTTCAATGCTTTGAGTTGCCATAGGATCTTTAGCTCTAGAATGTTACTTCTAATTTTAGAATGAGCACCAAATGCTCTGATACCAAATGAAAGTCTTGCAGAAGTAGTAACTCAAGTACTCGATTTATAGTGGTTTGACATAACTCTTTGCCTACGTCCATTTCTCCTAAGTCTCAACTTAAAGTTCCACTAAATAACCAACCACAATACAACATTGGATTCCTTAACACGAATCCAATCCATAGTTTTTTGTAGGCTCACACTCAAAACTTTACAATCACTATCAACCTTATAGTAATAAACTCTCAATTACAAGGAAAATGCCTCAATCATTAATCACACAATAACCCAAGATTATAATAGCCAACACTTGAGTTATGAAAAATAAATTACAATGAGAGTTTGAATCATAAGATTGAGTTTCTAACAAGTTTACTTACTCGTTAATGAAGTTCTCTGCAATGTAGAAGCTTTGTATAAAGAATATAGATGTTAGATAGTAATAGAACTGTTAATATTTTTAAATAAATCCATTATAAATCTTTTAAAAACTTTTTAGGAATGCGTGTATGGTCATAAGGATACCGGTACGCTCGTACCACTTTAAAAACAACAATACACAAAATACACCGCAAGCTAGGTATGCCCATACCATCCCATTGGTACACTTGTACCATAGTTTTGGTATAAATTCAAATATAGGCTAAATGCTTAGTACGACCATACCACTCACTTAGTTCATCGATACTGAAGCTTCAACATGTTTTCATAATATTTTGCATGCCCGTACCAAAATCAATAAATCAAAGCCAACTTGGTATGATTAACCGTATGGCCATACCACACAAAACATAGCAATGGTACACTTGTACCAAACATAAAGTAGTCAAACCTACTTAGTATAGTCAACCATATGCCTGTACTGCATAATACATAGTAGTGGTATGCTCGTGCCACATCCAAAAATCATATTTTAAATGAAAATTAACTTAAATTGATTGAAATAAAATATGTACATCAAAATCCTGGCTCTAATAATAAGAATGATCAAAAGAAGATTAGAGAAGAATAAAATCCTAAACCTAATTGTGTCTCTACAAGAGAGAAATCCTAAAACTCTGATATGGAATGATAGATCCCCCATAAACCCTTAGTTTATGCCCTATATCCCATATAAAATTACTAGAGGAATGATATTTTCATATGTACTATCATGGACCTTTAAAAAATGATCAAATTGCTTCAATTTGGGGTTAAAAAGCATGAAAAATCATGGTCAAAAAGGTCAATATGAGTCATATTGAAGTCAATATGAATCGTGTTGAGCTTGTATGATGAAATACAATCCAAATTGAGGCTAACACTAATCATGTTACCCTTAACATGACTTGTGTTGATCAAATTCCCAATAATGCATGCTAATTCAAGGCCAACACAAGTCGTATTGACCATGGCATGACTCATGCTACATAGAAATATAAATTTCATGCATAAAACACCCTTCTAATCCTATAAAATATGAGCCAAAGAATCAATATACATGAATTACATGAGGGAAATAGCATCTACTAAGAGTTGTATGCATGAAACTAATAAATAATGTTCTAACATGCAAAATCCCATAACTAAATGTATAAAATGCATGCAATAAGCTATAAGATAAATGTAAAGTGAAGAATGAGGATAATGCATGATTTTTATATGAAAATGCTTATGTTTGAAGTTGAAAACATGGAAATAATGTTTGAAAGGATATTATAATAAGGAAAATATAAATTAAAAATATGGTTATCAGAAAATAACAGGATGCCTTTATGTAGATGTCAATATCACTTATTGAAGTTAGCTTGTGATCAAGCTTCATTTATCGAAAGGAATTTATCATTTATTGAAGAAAATAATATATTAAATTTTAATATATATCTTTCAAATGATCCAATGTCTGATGAAGACTAAAAATATGATATGAAAATATGTTATTTATACAAATCTTAATTTCGATATTATTATTTTTAGTAAATTAAAATTGATGTATTTTTACAACTATGAATTTAAGTAAATAATTAATAATCATCATTTATTTACATATGAAACTTTAGTTTATGAATATCCTTATTATTTAATATCATAAATATGTAATACAAGAAAGTTAATCAATTTCTTCATTTGATAATTCAATATTAGATAGATAATCTAGTTCAATAGACATACAAAGAAAAATTTGAGAATTTACAAAATCATCATCTATCATGTATTCGTTAGAACAAGTTATGAAATAGCTCCTATTAATTTATATATGTGTATGACTATTTTCCTCCCTTATTTAAAATAATGCTATTATGAAATTGTTGATGTTATCATGTGACATTTGAATGGATTTAAACTTAAGATATGAGAGGCTTAATTCTTATGCATGCTCATATAATGTTTTTGCTTATTCAACACTAAATGTCCACTCTTGTTGCATCATTGTATGAATAGAATGATCATTATGCATTAATGAATTTAATGGATAATGAAATTTATCTTCAAGTGTCCAATGTTGCCTTAAAGCATGAAATATCATTGCAGGTGTTTATGTTGTCATTATTGACCTATTAAGAGGAATTAAGCATATGAAAATTAAGTTAGTAAATTAATTATTTTCAAATATAAAACTAAAGCATACATTAAAAAATAATTAAGAATTATAATAAATTATAGTAAAAAAAGAAGAGATTTGTTTGAAATTCAAAATGAGTTAATTGTATTTTATGAAATAATTACACTATGATTTGGATATTTTTTTTTATTATGCCCAACTATCTTACAAATACTATAGTTTTTCTTATTGCCCCCTTCAACAAAATCCACCTCATTCAAAATATGAGTAGACTTTGATCTTCCTT
Organism: Dalechampia spathulata; assembly: GCA_948192965.1. Lineage (NCBI taxonomy): Eukaryota > Viridiplantae > Streptophyta > Magnoliopsida > Malpighiales > Euphorbiaceae > Dalechampia > Dalechampia spathulata. The sequence goes on along the minus strand of CANYBF010893397.1, from coordinate 5,326 downwards.
TGGTCATTTTCATCTCCATATTTGGAACAATATCAAGGCTAATACAGTTTGGCCAATAAGCTTCATGAGGCAGAGGATTGAAAGATATGTTGTAACATTGAATGATAACTGTTAGCTTATGGCAATTATCAACATATTACCAGAAATCAATGTGAACTTGGTTGTAAGTAGCGATGGCATATAAGCAACACATTTTATCACTTGAAACTTCCCACATTCACACATTTTATTAGAGATATTGACATTTTATGCATTCCCCTTTCCTATTATAAGCAATCTTCACTTGAAATATCCTAATTATATTGTTGTATCTCATGACTTAGTGGCCATTTACCTTTTGCACTTTTATGTTCATGACTATATAACTATAATGTATGAATCATTGACTAATAACTATTTCATTAGCATATTTAGCACACTTGGCATCAAAAGTACTTCACCAATTAGGTGAAAGTATGATGTACTATGACAGTGATGTTACTTGTTGGAAACCCTTTAAGACATTATTGAGATCTTCAAATATATTTATTGTTCAGTTTCCATACCATCATCCACCATCATGTAAGAAAGTCCATATTCCTTTGTTGATAAGTCTCACCTACACATAATGATTTTAACCTGTTATGTAGAAGACTATATTATAAACATAATGAACATTTTTATAATAATAATAATATGATTAGACCTGCATTGTATAACATGTCTTTGATGTGAGGCTTTTTATGTTGGGTATTATAATTGTTGACAAGGTGTCATAAGTAATATCGATGAAATCCTTAAGGTTATTACTACCTTAAATATGGATTATTCATTGCATTGAGTATGTCATTGTGTTGATCAGATTTAATATACAAACCTTCTACTTGTGTAATATGTTTATGAATCCTCCATATGAACCAACCCCAACTATCAATATTCTCACTTTTAACCAAGGCAAAGGGGACTAGGAAAATCTTATTTTATCCATCAATAAAAGAAGCAATTAGCAAAGTGTGCTTGTACTTTCCATAAAGAAAAGTGTTATCCATTAATAATATATACTTATATAAACCAAAACCATCAATGCATGGTTTAAACGTATAAAAAACCCTTTAAAACATTTTGATTTGATGATCAACCAAATCATTAACAAAAAGATTTATAATAGTCCCCAGATTGCTTGTCTCAAGTGCCTTCAAATGACTAAGCAACTTATTATATACATCCTCCCAATTACCAAAGACAATAGACAATGCCTTCTTATTCTATGCTATGCTTTTTGTAACTAACTTCATGGTTAAATCAATTTTAAACACTCTCAATGATTATATTAACTTTTAATGATAGATCTTTACTTACCATCTCTACAATGCATTAAGATATAATATTTGAATCTAATTTGTTGATGATAAGACACGTTTTGCTCTTAACTTCCAACCACATCCCTTATCATCTCTTATGCATTAAACTCTCCAATATAAAGGCTGTGATCTAACTACCTTGTAAGAAATATGTCTTTTTAATCAAGGATTATTTTATAATAGCTTAAACTTCTTCTTTTAATGAAAATAATTACCCTTGACATGCTTTAAGTCATTATTGTATAAGCATTCATACCTTCATTTTGAAGTGTCACATAATGATCAAATAGAAAGATGAATTAATTCAAACCTCCTCCTTACACTGCATCTTCTTCACCATCATCATCCAATAAATCAACATCCTTACCTTCTAGATCATTATCAGATGCATATGCATTATTAACTTAGGGATCCTCTAATTGTTCATTTGCATCAAAAGGATTAAGTGATGAATGATCAAGTATTGGCTACATATTATAGGAAGAGGGGATATTAGATGGACCAATATCATCTTATGAGGGATAGGACTAATGGAATTGTATTGCTCCTATGAGTGGACAGGACTATTGGAATTTTATTGCTCCTGTGAGTGGATAGGATTGATGGAATTATGTTACTTGTTGACTTTCATTAAAGACATTTTCAACATCATCAAATTATTGAAATAAAATCAAAAGTTGATATCCTTGTTTATTATGGGTGCCTATGGCTGCATTGTTGAAGTTAGCTTCATTTTATTCACTATTAAATGTGTCAATAATAGATTCAACCTCAACACATAACTCAATTTTTTACATGACTAAAGTTAAAAGCTTCTAGCATCGAACTTATATCTACGTCAGCAATTATTACCATGTAAGACCAATATAGTCTATTTTATGTATAGAGAGAGTATCTATACATGGTTGAAGTATTTCTTTGGCTTAATTGTAATGGCATGACATTAGCTATTCTGTGGAGTAAACTACAAAAGCTTATCTGATTTGAAAATCTCATATGTCTTGTTCGTCCACCTTCATATTCAAAACCTGTTTAACCATTATGCATTTCACCTCCCCAATGAATGACAATTTTAGTAATTTCGAACATGTTAATACCCTGAAAGTAATGAAACAAAATAAGTATTAAGTGATGATTGATAACTAATATTTAAATTAAATATAAACATTTTATGTCTTTTTAATTATGTTAAAAAAGTAATGTAATTAAATATTCTAATAATAATGTTAAGAAATTAAGTAAAAGTTTTGTGAGGCTTTTCATTTAAATTATGTTAAAAGGAAAATTGAATAATTTATAATAATAATATTTTTAAGTAATTTCTTCTAATAATTCAATATGTAATGCTAAAAAATATTTTACCAATATGCAAAATAATGTTAACAATATGTGAGGCTTTTTCAATTAATAATGTTTCTAAATTTAAAACAATATTACAAATAAATACTAATGATATTATTAATATTAATAACCATAACATATAAAATTGTATGCATTCTGTTACCAATATTTAAAAGAAATTATATGTAATAATAACTTTTACAAATGTTAATCTTTTAAAAGTGTTATAATAATAATCATGTTAATATATATATTTTTAAAAAGCCAACAGAATAACTTCATAATATCAAAAATTAAGTTAATATACATTACATAACATATAATTACCTTTTGACGAGAAGCAACTTAAATTCACTAAGCAAAATCTTGCATTGAATTCATAAAAACATTTTTAGTTAAAAAATATTTGAGTTTTATGTTTAACAAACTAAACATTAATTAATCACATGTTTATAAAAGGAGATTAAGAAATTATTTATGATCATAATTGTTTTTTGTTTAAAACTTGGTTATCACAGAAGTTAACAATGTTAAAAAATAATTATTAAAAATAAATAATTAAATAATAATTGGAGAAGACACCTTAGAAAATAATTACACAATTACTAAATAAAATAATGTTACAATTGGAGATTCACATATCCAATCAATTAATAAAACAATTTAATAATAATTTCCAATTATATAGTAAATAAATAAAATTTGAACTAACAAATATGTTATGAAAAATATTTTACAACAATGTGAATAACTTTAAAACTTAACAAAACAAAATTTTAACAGATATTGAAAAATACCAATAGTTTATTATAATAGATATTTACAATAAATTTAAATTATTGTTAATAATTTTACTAAAATTTAAGCAATATTAAAAGTAATTACTTATAATAAATTATGATACAAATACCATCAGGGGCGGATCCAGAGCATAGTATTAGAAGGAGCAAATTTTAATATTTTAAAATTTTCATATATATTTTGTAAAAATTTTAAATTAATGGAGGCAAAGTATACCTATTTATATGAATATTATTAAAAATTACATGTATATATTTTAAAAATTTTTAAATGAGAGGGGCTTTATATCCGCCATTGAATGTCATTACATCTTAATATATATCTTAATAACAACTATCATTCAAAAAGAAATAAATAATGTGAAAAATAATGTTAACAAATAATCATGAAATAATTGTATCTTAGTTTCACCAATATGAAAAATAATGTAAACAAATAATAATAATTATTATGTTAACAAATGCCATTGGAAAATTATAAATAATACTAAGCAAAACAGATAAAATTCTATACATTTTCCATAATGAAGAAATATAAATTGTACCAATATCAAAAACATAATTGTCTTAATGTCTTAATAAAGTTTTGTTTAATGTACATTAGTGCATAAAATAAATTTGTTAATTATAATTACTATATTATTTTATATCATAGTATATTAAAATAGGGAGGGAAATATTAGAAAAGATAGTTTTACCCTTCTCCCTAATTTTTATTATTTTTTAAAAGATTTAATTTATTAGCTACTAATTATTTTATATTTTATATTATTTTATTTTATTCAAAGATAAATTTGTATTTATTAATTACTAATTATTTTATATTTTACATTATATTACCTAATTTTTATCTAAAAAATTTTATTTAAAGATAAATATTACTAATTTTATTTATATTTGTTAATTACTTATTGTTTTATAATGTACATTATATGATCTAATTTTTTACCTAGATAAATTTTATTCAAAGATAAATACTACTAATTTTATTTATATTTTTAATTAATAATGATTTTATATATTTATGAGATATTTATTAAAGTTTGAAAGTATCTCTTATTGTTAAAATTTAAATTAATATTTTCAAACTCATACTATAAAAGTCAAGTGAAGTAGATTGATTGAGCATACTTCTCTCAAATTTTTAATTAATATTATAAGAGGGAAGAAGAACAAATTAAATGATGATTTTATCATTTTTTAAATTTATTAAAACTAATTATTTATAAAAATAATTAGTTTTAAGAAAATAAAAATTTATTAAATAATCTAAATTTGCTAACACTATGTTGACCCTCACTTTTCACCATCGTATAATTTTTGGATATTCGTTAATTCGGCTAGGATTTAGTCCCCGATATCGATCATGATTATGAGTTTAGGCCTTTGTGTCTTTTCTTGTATGTTCTGGTACGCAGAACATTTCAGAACTGGTGGGGTCCACCATGGCGCCTGGCGGGACCCGCCGCGTATTCTAAGTATTCTGTGCACGCAGAACACCTTCCCCTGCCATATACGAGAGACAAAACACTTGAAATGGGAAGTATTGCATTTTTGGCCCTGGGTACTATTCATCATGAATAGTACATAGGTGGGGCCTACTAAACAGAAGCGGGGCCCGCAGTCCCCAATAACCTATTTTGTGTATTTTGTACTTACAGAATACAATTCCAAGTTGCCTTACGCAAGGCACAATGCTTGCCATCGCAAGTGCCATTTTCTGAACCCACTACGCGGTGGGGCCCACTTAGCAATAACAGGAGCCCACTGCTCCTGTTTCCTATTCTGTGTATTCCGTACTTACAGAATACATTTCGTACCTGCCTACGTGCTGTAGGATGCGCA
>CANYBF010893282.1:0-169274 GCA_948192965.1 Dalechampia spathulata | reverse complement strand
TTGAGCTAAGGGTATTCGTATTGAACTCTATGCTTCATCTTAGCTTAATTTGCTCATATTTTTGTCATGATTTAAATTTCTATCTTTTATAAGTATGATATCTTGGCATTTGTAATTATAAGGCTTTATTTTTTATTTGAGAGTTTTAATTCATCATAGGGATTTCTAGTATGCTATTTGAGACAAATCTATTCTTCATTCAATTTTGTTGTATTGAACTATGATAATCTTAGATTTATTCTTGTTTATAGTTCCATTTTTTTTCTTTGCTTGAGGACAAGCAAAATCTTTAAGTTTGGGGTAGTTAACTCTTTATCCATACTCTCTCTAGCACTAACATACATTCCCCGCCCTCATTAGCCTCGAGTGTCACATTACCATTGTTCTAATTACAAAGTAAGCATACTTAAATTTTTGGTATTTGTTGTATGAAAGAGTAAGTGAGAAAAGTGTAATGAGTTATGAATTTCTTTTGTATGTTAATAATTGTGGATTCTTCAATTGACATGATGAAGAATTAAGCAATAGGGCGAAATATAGTTATCAATTACCTTAAAATGGAAAATCAAATGCTTGAAATTCAAAATATAGAACTAAAAGGAATAAAAGGTATACAACATATTGATTTATGGTTAGAGCTTCAAAGGGTGAAATACACAAAGAAGACAATAATTAAGGGCAAAGAGGAAGATATTAATGAGATATATTATGATTGCTCTATCATGGCTGATCATAGTCATTGTATTATTAAAATATAGTTATCAGTGATTCCCAATACTTTTGTGCATTTTCTACTATTGTAGCTTTACATAATTCGTAAGCACCCACTGCGGTGTACGATCCTGACTTAATGGTGAATTTTATCATTGTGATCCATTCATCTATTCTTTCTGAAGCATGCTTTTCACAATCAAGGTTCAAAAAGGCTGCTGGGCTTATTACAGGCCTAAGAGTATTATCCCGAGGCATGAATTTTTCTTTAGTCTTATGGGGATAGTTAGGCTTGTACATAGCTTTTTTCGTAGATAGGAGCTCATTGAAAGTTCTGTCATTAATGTGCAATTGAGCTTCTTCTACCAGTCCTAAAGACTTTCTAAGGTCTTGGACCAAATTACTATTTTCTAAATTGGCTGCTTTAACCATATAATCTGAAATGAAGGGAACTATTTTCTATTTTCTTAGCTTCAAAACATCTTTCTCGGTCAGAGGTTTCTTTAAAGCTTGCTCTCGCTCAATTGCATCTAACCTCTCATTTACCAATTTTCTTATTTCACTTGCTAAAGCATCTCGTTGTTCTGATGAATCTCCTATAGATCCTAACGAGTGAAATTTTTCTAACAATTGGTTTACTTCATTTTGCATATTTTCAAAAGATGTTAATCCAGTTGGATTACTTGAAACCGAACTTTCCGTGTGTCCATCCATTAAAACTTTTAAAAGTTTTAATTCGAATAATATTTGAAATTACTATTCCTAAGAATTTTGAATTCTTATCTTTTTGGATTTTTTCAAATACAACTTATCACTTATATTTATAAATATTGTTTCTAAGGGCAAAAACGTAAAATAAAAACTCTTTTTATTTTAAAATAACTCCATATAAGACAAACAATATTATTTTGGGAAATATGTTTTACTTTGCATTATTTTGGGAAATAACTTCTAAAAACACATTACATATATCTTTGGTCCGATAATAACTGCATATTCTATTTCTAATTTACAAATTAAATAAATAATTTTATTAAATATATATTTTATAAAATATTGTATTTTAAATATTTTTAAATCACGGAGTATGCGCCGTTAAAGTCCCATTGTTTGGTGTTGTCGACTCGGGCTGATTTTGAGAATCGAATTTTCTTGATTCTCAAATTTGAAATGAATATATATTTTTCAATTTAAATTTATGAACAAACCCAACATTTTAATTATTAACCTATTTTTAAAATTATTTTAATTTTTAAAAAAGATTTCATTTTTAAAATAAAATAAAATATGTATTAAATATAAAAAAATTGATTTGATTTATGACTACAAGCCAATTGCCCTTAGTTTGGTGGGGATTTGGTACATCAAAAAAATCGGCTAATTGGTCTGACATTTTAGTGGATCAATTCAAACAGCATCTATCAGTTAGGTACTCAAATATTCATTGATTAGCAATACTTGTGTTTAGTTGCACAACAATTTATCAATGTTTTTATATCGTTTAGATTAATGAGCATATATTTTATATTGAATATACACTAATTTATAATGCTTGATTAATAATTTATTTAATATTATTTAGGAGCTCTTTATCTATTTATTTATTTACTTCTTTAAAATGTGAATCGCATATTCAACGCAATGACATGTATTACCTTTTATGGCAACATACCCAGCAGAGTAGGAAGCTCGGAAGGGACCATTCTGAATAAAAAAAGGAGGATATTAATGGCCTGTAAGTTTAGGCTTGGACCGTAGTAGATGATTTTAATTTACGCCAGTTCCATCTATGTAAACTCCGTGCAATTGGGGAGACATGGCTTTGATTATATTATCCCACCATTTGCATTAATTATGAGAATCACGAATCAACATTATCCCAGCATATTATTATACGTCCTTTCAACTCAAATTATATCTCTTTTCTTTTTTTTTTTAAAATATATTTTCAAATTATTTCTCTTTTTGTATTATTGTTTTAAGATATTGAAAATAAAATATTATTATTTTAAGGATGACTTCACCTTCCCAGGTCTCTAGACCGTATTCTTCTATCTATCCCTTTCTAAGGGTAGCCGTCCTTATATATTAGTGTTGTTTTAATAATTGCTCTCTCTTCCCCCTTTTAATCCTAATTTTAACCTCAAAAAAGCTTTTAATAATCAATACCTCTTACTAGCAAATCTTGAATATCAGTTTTAGAATACAATAATATATATATGATGCAGAATAATTTATTTTAATCGATTCGGATAATTTAATCATTTTTCTACATACTTTAAAGTTAAAATAAGTTTGAAATTATTTTTTAAAGTTTTTTTAATGATTTTTCTGGTATAATCATTATTTTTTAGTTATATTATATATTTATTTACATATTTTATGTATATTAGTAAATATATAAAATCTAGCAGTCAAAATTTATTATTTATTTTATTAATATTTTTAAAAATTTTAATATTATATAATTTGATAGTCATATGTATATATTACATATATTAGAATTTTGATCAATTAATACTCATATAAAAAAAATATTAAGCAGCAAAAACGATGTAAAATGTATTTATCATTATTATAATAATGTCTTTTTCTTGTATTGGTCCTTTTCGTCCAAACACCTTTTTGTTGTGTGTTTTTTATTCCTCTTGCATTTTCACAACACCACAAAAACAGGGTCACTGCTCTTACATCCGTTCTGTATATCTGGGAAGCTAATTGAATCCGCTGAATTTCTATTTAGTTTTAGTAGTTGAACCGATTGTAATGGCTATGGCTGCTGCTGGTGTTAACCGCGAGGAGCAGAAGGTGTTAGAGATAAAAGCTGCAACGAGTTCAATGATGGATGAGCTGAGAGGCAGTTTCTCCGCCGGAAAAACACGAGGCTATGAGTGGAGAGTCAATCAGTTGAAAGGTCTTATCAAGTTATGCGACTTTCACGAGAAAGAGATTGTCGAAGCTCTCCGTCTGGATCTTTCTAAACCTCTTCTTGAATCTACTGTTTACGAGGTCTTCATCTCTTCATCTCTTACTTATTTTATTTTCTTCAGTTTTGATTCTGATTTTGGATGTATTTATTGCTTTGTCAATCTCTTTTACTGTTAATGTTCTTGTTATGATTAGATTAGCAGTTTCGTAGTTTTCGCCGCTTTGTTGATTATATCGTTTGACATTCCTGTTTATAAGATGATTTTAATGCGATTACTTACTTGTTCGATGGGATTGGATTATTATTATTATTATTATTATTTGTTGGATTGACCACTTTTCTCGTCGATCACTTTCATGCTCAAGTCGAATATTAATGAGCGTTCACCGAATAATTAGACTATACGAATCTCGTATTTATGAATTGATATAGATAATTGGAAAAGTCCGTAGAATGATTTTTGTTTGGGTAGTATTTCTGCTCTATTCATTGTAAGGTCATGTCTGACTTTGTTTTTAATGGGAGAAAAGAATATTAATGGCATTTATGGCTAAACTTAGCTTTGTACGGGAGTACGCTTGAAAAAAAAATTCTACTCAGTCCACGTTTCAGGCATTAAAGTCTGCTTGCATCAGGCCAATATGTGATTTACGTGCTCTGAGCAGAAGATTAATTTCCAGTTAGATGCTATTTTTCTTTTGCCATTTCTCATTTTTTGTCCTGATATATACATATATTTTTTTGTTATGATATTCTGAGTCAAATTTCAAAATTGTTGTAAATGTAAATGAGAAATCATAGGGATGAACCCTGTGAATTTGAGATTACGGCTTAATTGGGTTGAGTAAGATTGATATATTGAAATTCATATAGGATGTAATTTGAGGCCAGTATATATATATACGTGTGTGTGTATGTACAATACCGTTTATTGTTGATTCCAAATTAATTGTTCATATCTTATGAAAATGACCAAATCCGCAGGGGAAGATGCATTGTTTAGGGATTAAACATCAAATAATTAATTCCGCCACAAATTTAAAGTTATTGAGATTTGTAACCATCAATCCACAATATTTGAAAATTTTGAAAGAACATCTGATAATGCTAGACACTAAAATGACTTGACAAGATAGTGATAAAGGATTATATTATTCCGGATATTTATTTGAAACCAATAATTTCTGAGAAAAACTTTGGGGACATATTGTTAGGTTCATTAGAGGTGTATAGATTTTGTTGTGGCAGGAGTCATGCTTATTATGAACATAGAGTTGATTGTAAAATGCTTGGAACTTTATTGAACGCTTAATCGGATGTGTGCGGTTCAAGAATCTTAATTGTGGGAGCTGATGTTTCTGTTATCTTATCTTCACACCTTTTAACCTAGTTATTCCTCATGCATGTCAATTTTAATGCCATGATTCGATACAGTTGCAATCAATGTGGAACCACCAGGCATTGATCTTTGCTTGCTGTCCTACTGTTACCAATTGAAAATATTGTCAGCAGACAACTGAGTGGCATGTTAACATTATATGGATGTACTATTGCAGCTATATAGCATTCTGAAGCCTCTTGCACCATAAATCTCCATGCAATTACCATGTGAAGGACACTTTATACGTTCCGAAATAATAGAATGTTTTCTTCTGCAGATTGGTATGCTTAAGAACTCATGCAGAGTGGCACTTAACGAATTAAAACGTTGGATGAAACCAGAAAAGGTAGGAGTTGTGTTTCATACCCCTCAATTTCAGCGTCCATAATACTTTATTGTCTTCATGGTCATTTGATCAAGTTAATCAAACCTCTTTGATAACCAAATAAATTGTTTTGACCTTTTGACTTGAATATTGCAGGCAAAGACCTCATTGACCACTTTTCCATCGTCAGCTGAAATATTGCCTGAACCATTGGGCGTTGTATTGATAATTTCAGCATGGAACTACCCTTTTTGTATGTTTATGTTTTGGTCGCAGCACCTGTAATACTTTTCTCCGTCCTTTTATTCACTGCTAAAATTTCTAATGTAAACAATCTTGCTCTACTATCTCTTTTCTAGTGCTGTCTCTTGATCCACTTGTTGGAGCTATTTCAGCTGGTAATGCTATGGTTTTAAAACCATCAGAGATTGCTCCAGCTACCTCCTCATTGCTTGCAAAACTGATTCCAACATATTTGGATAGCTCGTGCATAAAGGTTGTTGAGGGGGCTGTTTCTGAAACATCTATCTTGCTGGAGCAAAAGTGGGACAAAATATTTTATACAGGTTCTTATCTATTCTTATTTGTTTAGCTTTCCGTGTTATTTTTCTATTTTAAGAATTTGAATTGTTTATTACATATTATCCTATACGTGAAATTGACTTTTCAGGATCAGGGTAGAAATATTAGAGAAGTTTTAGTCTTCCTTTTAGTTTGGGCAAATGAGATAATCGAGTCTAACTTTGGTAAACCTTGAAATGAGAAATCAGGTGTAGCAAGAGAAAGTTGGTGGTGATGAGGCTAGTCTATGATCGAGAGTGGCTTTTTGTGTAAGTCAATCTTAATTACTTCCTATTACATTGCGAAGTGATAGGAGGAAGTAAAAGGTTGAGTAGTAAGGAATGGGGTTTTCCTTATCACTTGATGGGCTGGACTTTCTAAATTAATCCAGGAGAAAACAGTTGACTGGATAGCTGCAATGAGAACTTATGAGTAGGACTTGGTTGGAGATGACCTTGGATATTAACTGGCTGATTGGTGCTTCTTCGAGATAATATTTGCTTGAACTTAGTATTATTTGTAAATGGTCTAGCCTTGAACTTGCAGGCAGTCGAAGAGTGGGACGCATTGTGATGGAAGCTGCTGCGAAGCACCTGACACCAGTTGTTTTGGAGCTTGGAGGGAAATGTCCAGCTGTTGTTGATTCAGGAATTGATTTACAGGTATGTTGAGAGTATCAATTTACAGGAAATAACTTCTCTACTACTTCCTCATCTGTGTGCTTCGTGTGCATTTTTTTGATTCAATTGTAACTATATCCCAATATATATGACGACTTATCTTTATTTCTAAGGTTGCAGCTAGACGGATGATTGCAGGCAAGTGGGGATGTAACAATGGTCAAGCATGCATCTCTCCTGATTATATCATTACAACAAAAGATTATGCTCCAAAGCTGGTAACGTATTGCAATTTTGGAAATATTTCTTTTTTGTTCTTTGCAGTTGTTTGGTTGATATTTTCTTTAGATCCTTTTTCATCCAGGTTGACACATTCACAAAGGAACTGGAGAAATTTTACGGAAATAACCCATTGGCGTCAAAAGATCTGTCGCGAATTGTGAATTCCGATCATTTTTCTCGTTTGGTTAAACTACTGGATGATGATAAGGTTTCCGGTAAGGTTGTCTACGGCGGTGAAAGAGATGAAGCAAACTTGTGAGTGCTATTCGTTTGCCACCCAGTGTTGTTCATATTTGCCTCATGTCAAGGGGCTTCTCATCTACGAAAGTTTCCTTCTGTTAATGGCAGGAGAATTGCTCCCACAATCTTAATGGATGTACCACAAGACTCTCTGATAATGAATGAAGAGATCTTTGGCCCCCTGCTTCCCATTATCTTGGTAAATACAAAGATTTCTTTTACAGAGCTTAAAGAAAACTACCGAAATTTTGGGTATTGTTCAGTTAGGAAGAACTGTTAGCACCATCACTTACAGTATTTCAGTAAATCTCTGCTGCAATTATGCCCCTTTCAACAGAAACAGGGATTAAATATTACAGTGTCGTGGGAAAAGTTTGTTTGGATTACTTCAGTAATCTTTAAAACAGAGTTACCAGTTTTTTGTTTTTTGTTTTTTGTTTGAAACAGGTAAACAAGATTGAGGAGAGTTTTGATTTGATAAACACCGGAACAAAGCCGCTTGCAGCTTATTTGTTCACTAATAACAAGCAGCTCAAGGAACATTTTGTGAAGTCTGTCCCTGCTGGCGGTTTAGTCATCAATGACACTACCTTGCATGTAGCTTTTCTTTCTCAATCTTATAAAATCTAGATGCATATGGGATTATGAATGTAGAAATTCAAATGTAGTTAGATGCTAATGAGTTAATCTTCAAATTCATTTGGTGGTCATGTCAGGTATATCAGCCATAAGTTTGATTTGTGGTGCTGGAAATGTGCTGAATATTGACCTCAGTAGAGTTTGCCATCCACTACATTTGACCTTCTGTGCATGATATCAATATAACCTAACTTCGCATAGAATTGCAGTATAATCTACAAAAAATGTCTTCGTATGAATTACATGCTATTTTACAAAGCATTTGTTGATTTAATATCACCAAGGAACACAAATTTGATATCTGAACGTAACATGTGTTCTTGATGATGCAGCTTGCAGTTCATACTTTACCATTTGGAGGTGTCGGGGAGAGTGGAACGGGTGCGTACCATGGCAAGTTTTCATTTGATGCTTTTAGCCATAAGAAAGCAGTCTTGTATCGAAGTTTTGTTGGTGATGCGGCTATCAGATATCCGCCATATACTGGCATGAAGGTACGCTTGATGAAAGCTTTGATCGGAGGTGGTATTTGGAACATTATCCGCGCTGTTTTTGGTTGGGGGAAGTGAAAAAAATCAGGTAATCCTTGATACAACTTTCAAAGCATTGAATATTTGTATATGGTTGATTGTGTTTGTGCAAATAATAATAATAGAATCTGAATTGAAACTTCTTGATGCGTTTAACGTGTTTGCTCGGAAATGAGAGGATTCAATTTAATCGACAACTTATATGCTCACTAATTACTTGGTTCAAACATTTAGATGACTGCCAATTTAATGAAGCATAGGTACCAGTTTTTGTGCACCAATAAGATCAACTTCTGACTTTTTGACTACGATTATATTAGAATGTCGTTGTGCCTTTGAATTATAACAACAACGCTGTTGCACCGAATTAATGAGCAAGTTATTCTAAAACAGTAAACCGCATCTCTGATGTCTACACGAGTGCACATGATCTCATAATTATTCAGAAGCGTGCTTTTTTTGGAAAACAAGTCAGGAAGGCGTGCATTAACTTTTATTCTTTTTGCTGGTTATAATTCTGCCACTGAATTACCATAAGCATGTTAATGCACTGGTGAATTGAAAGGGCAGAAAACTTAAGGGTGTTTCCATTTTCATATTAATCATCACACCCAAAATATCCTCATTTTTTATTTTTAAAAAAACTATTCTAGGATCGACATTCAATCGACGCCTTGCACGCAAATTTGGCACCTGTGAAAGATATTTAGAATATCATATTGAAATATTTTGGACAAGGGCCATCATCTCCTTCCAAACCCAAACCGACCGATTTTCGACGTCAAAAAATTCAAAACGAAATATCTTTTAAATCTAAATTTTTGAATGAATCTTAAATACAATATTTATTTCATTTAAAATGAATTTATATTTATTATTAAAATAAAGACAAATTAATTCACTTAAAAATAACTAAAACATTTTATTATTTATTGAAGTGATTCATTTATAAATTATGATGAATTTTATTTTAGATTTATTTTAAGTATAATATTTATTTTCATTTGAAATGCATTTCATACTTGTTTAAACTATTAGAAGTTAAAATTCACTAAAAGATAGAAATTATTTTATAATATGTTTAATTTATTTATAGTTTATATTATGATGAAATTTAATTAGTTTAAAGTATTTTATTTCCCTAATAATTTGATAAATACATTAACTCTAAAATTAAACCTATTATATCAATTAATTTTACGCTTTGATTGATGATAAACCATGAGGCCCAATATTTTAGGGCTTCATTAGCAAGCGATCAAATTCAAATACATTGCAGCCCCCTGCCTGCCTTGTTGTTAGAGAGACGAATGAACGAAGCCGAAGGAGAATAGGCTTAAACGACAGCGTATCAAATGGCAAAGCAAATAATGCGGAGTCTGCTGTCTCTTCCACACTTATCTCGACCTTCCATTATAGTAATTGGAGCTCAAAGAAGCGTTTCCACGTCTACTGCTGCTAACCATGTCAAGAACAAGACCAGGAAGAGCGAAGAAAAGAACAAACCACAGTTTTTAGCTGTAAAGAGACACAAAGAGAAGCGAAGGACACGCTCTGATAAAGAATTTGACTATAACAACAATAGCAGTAATGACAGTCATGTCTCTGTCATGCTAGGTGAAGTTATTGATGTTTTCTCTTCGCGGAATCTCTGTTCTTTCGTCGATTGCACTCTCGGCGCAGCCGGCCATTCCTCCGCGGTATGCTATTTGTTTCCTCTATTTTTATTCCTTTGTTCTTCCCAGAAATCTAGGGCACAAATTGTTATTTAATCTAATCTTTGCTTTTTTTTTTGTTACTGGTAACAGATAATACAGGCTCATCCTGAATTGGAATATTATGTAGGGATGGATGTTGATCCAGTCGCACATGCAAAGGCTAGATGTTATATCGATGTTTTATTGCATTCCCATTCTCCTGGATTGAAAGTACACACATTTCTCAGGAATTTTAAGTATGTGAAATCTGTACTTTCTGAGGTTGACCCAAATTTGTTGGATTCTGGAGTTGATGCCATTTTAATGGACCTTGGCATGTCATCTATGCAGGTTGTTTTTCTTTCTGTAAATTGTCTGCGTGTGTGTTTTTTAAAATGATAATGCTCGATGTTTCCTTTTGTTCTCTCTTTCGCTTTGTAGGTTAACAATCCCGAAAGGGGGTTTAGTGTTCTTGCTAACGGACCTCTTGACATGCGAATGGATCCTCAGGTATTAGCCTTCGCAAAATCCTTCAATAATTAAGACGTTTATGAGTCATTTGCGTTAGTTCTTTAAGCATAACTACATTGTTAAAGATTTTTCCTGTTTGGACATGGACTTTGCTTTAAGCATTTTTGTCGGGAAGAAATTCTCGGAGTTGGTATAATTAACCCAACATTATTTTTTTAAAAATGGGGGCAAGTCTGGCTAGTGATAAATTGGAAAACAAAGGCAGTGGAACAGGGAAAATAACTGTAGAAAAAGGTTACCACCCGATATGTAGAATTGCTATGAAATTGTTTTCATAGTTCTTCATTAGATCTCTGAATTGTTTTCTATATTATTAACACTGTTGATGCGCATTATATGGATATAAACTCACTAAAAATGATAGAATTTAAACTATAATCCTAATTACAACTGTATACATGATAATTATCTCTGTTATCCATAACTAATGGGTGATCTTGTAGGATTTATCCCAAAATTAAGGCTTTAGTTGAGTTGAGTTCTTTTCTTGTTGTGTTTGATTCATTTCTTCATTTGATTGGGAAATAAATAATGATGTCAAGATAGATTTTTATTGCTGGGAATTTTAGGTTTTATACAACCTGCCGTGATCTAGATATTCTATATCTTAAAGCTAGCTTATCTCTCTCTACCATAAACTTTGGTTGCTCTCGATTTCTTTGTTTCAAAATTGATAATCTCTATTAATTTAACTGACTTCAACAGGCATATTACAGGCAACTTTGAAAGCAGAAGACATTTTAAATTCATGGCCTGATTCCGAAGTGGGTAGAGTTCTACGGGAGTATGGTGAAGAAAGCAACTGGCATTTGCTTCAGAAAAGGATTGTTCAAGCTCGTCTCCGAGGTGGCTTGCATTCCACTGGTGATCTGGTGGATCTTATTCGGAGTATGGCTCACGGGATAAGAGGTAAAAACTACATCCTGAAATAGTTACAGGTCTTGAGCAACGCAATGCTAACTAGCTATATAAGTCACATATAACACCTTAGGATCTCAATTATCCTTGCATGAAGGGGGTTGAGAAGTCAAATGGAATCTTTACATAATGGGAGATTCAGGAACTTTATTATAGATTTATCAAAAAAGTTTATTTTATTGTCTTTATTAAACTGCAACAGGAGGGAGGCAAGGTTGGATAAAGACAGCAACAAGGGTATTCCAAGCTTTGAGGATAGCTGTTAATGATGAACTCGGCACACTGGAAAAGACCCTTAATGCTTGTTTTGAGTGCCTTGCACCAGGAGGAAGGCTTGCTGTCATCTCATTCCACAGTTTGGAAGATAGAATAATCAAGCAAACATTTCTAAAGATCATCGAAATGGATAGAGGAGATGGGGATGCTGATGGAGATGAGACAAAAGGAAGAGATACCAGAAAGAGCGAAGATGGAAGTGAAGAAAAAGAAACATGGATCAGATCAACTCTACATGGCAGGAACGGAACAATCCTCACCAAGAGACCAATAACACCGTCAGAAGAGGAAGAAAAACTGAATCGCCGGAGTAGAAGCGCGAAACTCCGGGTGATTGAGAAAAGCTGAATAACAGATGGAATTATAATTGTAAGACCTTATTGTTCATATGAAAACCCAGTGCATTGAGCGTTCTCTGTTCCCTGTATGACATCCTTCACCGTAGGTTATAGTTTACGGGGGCTTGATGGGCGCATGGATTGTTTTTATTGTGCATTAATGAAGTTCATTTAAATGGGGCAGGTTTCCTGGGCTAGTGGAGAAATTCCTGGAAATAAACAAGTCATCTCTCGTAGACGGTCCGGAAATTCACATGTGGGCACCATGTGCTAATTGTATGTATGATGTATTTATTACCCTTACATATTTTGACGTTATTCATAATTTTGCGAATTTCTACACATTAAATACAATAATAAATACATAGATATTTGTATATGCAGGAAATAAATCCTTAATTTAAGAATAAATCTCTATTTATAATTTATGCATTAATTTTTTAATCAACCCCATAAAATATCTGAAGATATATATTACAAATCAAAGTGCGATAAGCTTGCAGACATCGTAGATCACTTCAGCACTTGATTTAACAATTATATATTAATGAGTTATAGACACGTTCTATCATTTGAAGATTCATTCATATGTGACTATAAGAATTATACTCACAATGTGACAAAAATAAATGAGTCTTCTAATGGATGACTTTGTTGGTTTGTTTTTTTATTTTATTTTATCATCAATATAAACAATATTTATAAAAAAGATTATGATTATCATCGATGAAAATTATAACTTTATTAAATCTTCTAAATTAAACTATGATCAATCATCGAGAAATATTTAAAAAGGTATATCACATATATTTATATTTTTCATTTGACAAGCTTCCAGCTTCCAGCTTCTCTCGCATGAACGAACAAACACAATGGTGCCAAGTACATCAAATCAAGAAAAGATCATAAATTCCTTTAGATAAATAAACAAGAAATCAAAACAATTGGGTAATGAAAGACTTGCTGCTACCGTCGGATTTCGATAAAAGAAAGCATGGCTACTGAACCCAAACCCCGTTAGTTTTTTGAAACTTTCAATAATGCACATCGATCTCATATTCTTTTTATTTTTTTAAATTCTTCATTTAAAAATATTGATCTTAATATTTATTATTCAAGTTTTAAACTTTTACATATTTTTTCTCTTTTTTTTCTCTTTTTTTGGATTATGCTGAGAATTGTGAACTGCCTGAAGCCACACAAAGCACAAAGCTCTGTTCTTTTCTTTTCCCTCCTTTTGCTCCCATTTTTCCATCTGTTTTCAAGCAAAGCTGGAGACTTTCCTTCCTGTTACTGTCAATGATGATGCTTTCTGTAATGCGTTTTGATTTTCTTCTCTTACCAGCTGCTGTTTTCTAATTGGGTTGGTTTTTTACCATTGAAAATCTTAGCCCATTAGGTGAGCCGGTGATCGGAAATGGAAATGATGGTAACGAGTTTCAAAAAATGGAGATTAACAACAGGACAGGAATACTGCTTCCCTGTGCTCCCATTCCTCAGCGCCTCCAGGTTAGTCAGTCTTTGGCATGGGTGGGTTCTTTTTCAGTCTTTGTCATTTTTCTTTTCTGACTTGAATTTTGCTTTAGGAAGAGAGTTGAAACTGTAAATCTATGCAAATGGAACATGCGAATTCATAATTCAAAGAAAGCAAATTTATCTGCTGCAAAAAAGGAAAGAATTCAGTTTCCCATAAGTAAAGGTGGATATCGTATCGATGAATTTTTAAGCCATCCTTTTGGTGTTGAAGCTATGTTAAACACAAAGGCTCTGGAACATTTCGAACCTATCGATGCCAACACATACAGGTGCTTTTTGCCAAAGATTCAATTATTAAATTTTGAAACAGCTCCTGTCGTGGACTTGAGAGTCACCCCGACTGAACAAGATTGTACTGTTGAGATGCTTTCTTGCAAGGTTATCCTTTTCTCCTCTTTTAGAGATTTTTTGCAGATGAAAGACAGATGAAAAATGAAGTTCATTGCTGCTCTTACTTCTCTGGTCAATGTATATATGCAGTAAAAGGTTGGAAATGCCTTGATGACAACTTGGAGAATGATGACTCCATTTCATTAAATACAAGTTGTTCTTAAGAAACTTCTATATCTTAGATTAGTCATGTTTAATTTCCTACAATTGTGGTTTCTGATTTTGATATACAGTTTCGAGGTTCAGAGATCATGGAACGCCAAAATGAGTATTTTTCAGGTAATTGGAGACCTTGTAACTTCTACAGGATTGCATTGTTCTTAGAATGTTCATATTTTCTGATGACATTCAAGATATCCGAATTAGAAATCTGCATAAAGCTGCGTCATCTTAAATCTCTTTTACTCTAATGATGTGAAATTTTCGCTATGAAATACATGTGATAATATTTTAAAGGGTTTTTTAATCAAGACAGTTCCTCTTATCAGATAAATTTGCTGATTCAATAAGATTTCTGTGTTTAGATTCCCATAAGCACTGAATTTCTTTTCAACTTTGTTTTTAACTTGCAGCTTTCATGATGAATCGCGTGACATGGAACACGACTGGTTCTCAACCATTCTTGGAAGCTGATATGAAGTTGAATGTCACACTCGAGGTCGTTACTATTCAGTTAAAGATCATGACTGGTTTTATGCTTTGTTCTCATACTGTCGGGACGCTGGTAGTTGTGAGTTGGCTACGTTTGACTTGGTTCTTAACTGTTAATTAGATTTTGGGCAAACTATAAATTGCCATGAAAGATGACTAAAATTCAGGATTTACTATTTATCTCTAATTTTTCTTGCTCCTTGACCATTCTGGGGTTCCTTTTTTTTTTGCTTTTTGTTGTTAATGAATCTAATCAGCTTGTCCAATGACTAAGGAAACTTCCGAGCTCTTTGTGCTAACTTAGATGTCATATCAGTTTGTTTCGGCTTTGTTTCTGCATCGACGAGATTAATTTCCTTATATTATGTACATACGTTTTCTCTCATGTTTTTCACTTGTAGACCTAGCTAGTTATTGAGTGAAACATCACAATGCCTTGTTCTTTGCAGATTTATACACCACCTTTTACTTTTCTGCCAGCATATGCTGTTGAGGGCCCTGGAAATTTGTGAGTACTTTGCTGCTAAACTTCAGTTACTATGCACTCATGGATTCAGCTGTCTCGAGTTTTCTTGAAATTTGTTGATCTCCACATAGTCAAACTTTTAACTAAAGTCTCCTACTTTAGAGTGGACATATCTCTAGTGCAAGCAGGGAAAATCAGGATGTTCACGTGAAACCTGCCTATAACCTCACCTGTGTGAAGCTTTTTAAGTGTCTTATTAATCATCTGAGTTAATGGTAAGTAGAAATATTAAAAGCTTAGATGGATAGCCATGGAGAAGTCCGTAGTGTAGTTCATGTTACTTTTTTTGTTTCCAGCTGAGACTTCATCGATTATCTTTCGTTTGCTGTGATTTAACGTACATCAATTCGCTAATCTGCGTTTCTTTTTTTGTTGTACAAGTCACTCTGTTCATCGCCATTACATTATACGTGCTTGCATCAGTTGTCCAAAATTTTTGTTGTTTTAAGACTAAAGTCACCATGTTGGCTGCCATTATACGTTCTAATATTACAAGTGTGATGAAACACAGAGTGATGCAAGCTCTAGTGGACAGGCTGATACCATTGCTTCTGCAGCAACTACTGCAAGACTATCACAAATGGGAGAATCAACAAACATGAAAATATTTTGTGAATTTTTCTTCGTGATTGTTGTATATACAGATAAAATGCTTGAATATGTTTCATTTTGTCCGTTCTCGTATGATATAGATGATCAAACATCCTCCACTTTTGAGGACTTCTCCTCACCCTTTTTTCCTGAATGTATATTGTTTGATCAATTTCGATCTGTGATGAGTAATTTCTGTAAATCTAACACCTACAATTGAATGGAAAAATTAAACAAAAGCTGTATCTGATGATGAATAGGCATTTTCAACTCATTTTGCCTTTAGCTCACGCAATTGCTGTTGGTTTGTGCTGCAAAAGTTTGGACTTGCAGCAGGTCTAGGCCACATGACTATTTCATATTTGTTTCGTTGAGATGAGTATTCTAAGTGAAACCCATTTAGATATGATAAGGAGCCACCATTTGCATTCAAAAACTGGAAAGTAACAGCAAGATCCATCCACTAACAGGAAGGCTTTGTTCATATCATGGGGATAGACCAACGAGGACAGTTGCCGTACGGAATCTGCAGTGCTTATCAGTAACTTGACCACCTTCTCCACCATGACAATCTGATCTGACCTCTAAGCCGAACATGCTCTTTAATTGGCTCAACAAAATCTGCCTAAGAGTCGCATTTGCATTCAGAAAAACCGCCATGTATGATGTTTTCATGATCCACTTTCTTTCCTTGGCGATTACCAGCGGCTAGCCTTACACTCGGGTGCTTTGAAATTACATTCTTATCCCCATTTAAACTTTGACAAAATATAAAAAAGAGAGGATGCTTTTGATGATAAATTAGTAATAGAATATAATAGAGTTTTAAGGTGTTATAAAATAAAGTATAATCCTATTTATGTAAATTATATATTACTTTTTGTACCTTTTTCTATGTTATTCACTATTAGTAATTTTTCCCAAAAATTATTTATCCTATTTAAAAATATAATTATAAAAATATCACTTTCCAAATTTTAATATAAATTTACTATAGAAACCAATATGTTAAAAGAATCAATGGAATTATCTAAATTAATTTTTTAATTTTTTTAAAAATATTTTCTAATTTATTTTTGATATACTATTTTTATGTCTATATTTTTTTCTGAAGACCATTCTACAAAAAAAGAGTTTAATAAAAGAAAAGAAAATAGTAAAATAGAAAAGTAGTTTTTGGAAATTCATGGTAAAAACAGAACCACAGTATTAGTGTGGTTGGTTAGCCAAATAATTAAGACTGATTAAGACACACAGATTGATGTTGATACAGTCTTCACTTCCATTTTTATTTATTCAACTGATTTAATTAATATCATTAGTATATTTTAAACACTATAAAAATATAAAATGTTAATAAATTAATAATCTGAGATCTTGTTGTTAAATATTATACAAACTATAAATCTTATAATGAAGGGAGTATTTATTTACGTAAATAGTACTTTGGATGATACTTCTTTTATTTTTGAATTATTCTTTTAGATCTACTCAAATTTAATGAAAAATATACAACCGATTATTATAAATTTGTTGAAAATGATTCGGATATAATTCATCTGTTGTTATAGTAAATATAGAATTTTGAGTAAATTTTTATAAATTAAAAAATTATAATCAATTTGACTTTAGACTAAAAAAATCTCGTCCATATGATGTAAAATAAATCTAGTTTTATTCATAAATATTAAATACTGAAAAAAAAAGGATAAGGTGAAGCTTCAGGGAAATGCAGTTTTGATTTGGTCAAAACTCAAAAAGAGACTTTTCAATAATATATATATATATATATATATATATGTATGTATGTATGAAACCATTAAAACATTTCTTAATTGATAAATATAATATTTTATCTCTCGATATTATTAAATTCAGGGTTCTTTTAATTATCAACTTACGAGCACTAAATATCAATATAAATATAAATATGTATTTGAAACTTACAAAAAATAAAATAAAATAAAATAAAATAAAGAGACAATAATATTAATTAATAATAAATAGTATTATTATTAGGATTTATTTATGTTAAAGAGAGAGAAAGAGAGAGAGAGCCGGGATTCTAGACGCGGCTTTCAATGTCAGAAACCGAAGTTGGTAGGACCCATCCAACTATATAACACATGCACATCCTCCGGGAACCAGTGCATCAGGCCATCTCCTGGATTTTGTGTTTCCCTGCTTCCAATTTTCAGCCATCACCCAAATTTATTACACTTGTTCGCTCCCTCCCTCTCTTCCCTCTTATCCTCTCTCTTTTCTTTCTTTTTCTTGCCTTGATTCTTGAAATCTTGAAGGGAACAGTGGCCGATTGTTTCGAGAAAATGGATAAGCAGTGCAAAGGAAGATCCTTTTCTTCATTGATCATGACGATGCTATTTTTCTTTTCTGTCTTTGCTGCTACTTTTCAGGGTTCTCTTTCTGAGTCTAGTCAACTATTTACGAAGAAAAAGTCAACCCCGTTTACTTCATCCATCGTTCTTCCTCTAGTTGGCAATGTTTATCCACTTGGGTATGTTTCCTTTTTGTCGCTGGAAATGTAATTTTTCTTTGTTGATTGCTTCGTTTTTCTTTCTTTTTTTGAAGAAAACAATCTTGAACTTTTCGGGTTTTGGGTGATTCTTTATCCCTAATTATTTGTTTCGTAAGGTCTGGAGCTAAATTTTGTAGCTTTCTTTTATTGATTTCACTTAATTAAATCGATCTTTATATAAATTCTTGTCTTGGGTTCTTGTTTCCTTGAAAGAAATCTTTTGTGTTTCCCCCAATTTGTGAACTGAATTTTTGTTATGATACTGAAGTAGAAAGAATCTTACAGAAAACAGAATATGCTTTCCTGATTTGCAGGTACTATTCTGTGTCTCTTAACATAGGGAATCCTCCAAAGCTTTTCGAGTTAGATATTGATACTGGTAGCGACCTAACGTGGGTTCAATGTGATGCACCTTGCAAAGGTTGCACCAAGGTAAATGTGCCAAGATTTTAAGGATCTTTAAGACTGTTAACAGGTTCTTTTCATGGCCTCATCTGTTGTGTGTTACTTGTTCATGCTTGCTCATGATTACAGCCTGCTGATAGCCTTTACAAGCCAAGGAGTAATCTACTTTCTTGTAAAGACCCCCGATGCAGCGCAGTCCAATCAACTAGTCATTTCCAGTGCGAGTCTGCCGGTGATCAATGTGACTACGAGATTCAATATGCCGATGAAGGTTCATCTCTTGGTGTGCTGGTAACAGACTACTTTTCTCTCAAGTTTGTGAATGGCTCTCTTGTTAAGCCTGAAATTGCTTTTGGGTAGGTTTCGCACTTTGTTTTGCCATATCATGCAATGCTTAATTATATCTTTCAGCTTAGAAGAATCAGAACTTTAAACTGAAGTTTGGATTGTTCTTCCGACAATTGTATTATGATGAATGCTAACCGCCATGCCAACAGGTGTGGCTATGATCAAAAAGATCCGGGTCCAATTGCTCCCCCTCCAACATCAGGGGTTCTTGGTCTTGGCAATGGCAAAGCAAGCGTCATTTCGCAATTGCAAACCAAAGGTGTACTGAAAAATGTGATTGGGCACTGTTTAAGTAGGAAGGGTGGGGGGTTTTTATTCTTTGGTGATCATCTGGTGCCTTCGTCTGGCATCAATTGGACACCAATGTCACGAAAATCCTTGGAGTAAGCATTGTGTGCTGTATTCTCTGCCTTGTTAGATTATGATTTCATCTCTGCATCCTTTAATTTTCGGAAAGTTGATTCTATTGTTGATGTTCTTATATCAGCAAACACTACTCATCTGGACCAGCAGAACTTCTTTATGGTGGAAAAACCACTAGCATGAAGGGGCTAGAGTTCATATTTGACAGCGGGAGCTCCTACACTTACTTCAGTGCCCAACTTTACCGCAATGTACTTAATTTGGTGAGAGCTCTTATACTTCACCTTGATGCGCCAAATTTATCGAATTATAGTTAATTGACATATATAAGCAGCTGTAGTTATCAACTTCAACAAATGAACCTCTAGCAAGAATTTCTGTAGCAGGAAGCAATAACTTGTTTATGTCTCAGATAAGGAAGGATCTCTCTGGAAAGCCATTAAAAGATGCACCAGAGGAGAAGGCGCTTGCTGTCTGCTGGAAAGGTAAAAAACCATTCAAATCTGTCTATGACGTCAAGAGCTACTTTAAGC
This sequence comes from Dalechampia spathulata, assembly GCA_948192965.1. Classification (NCBI taxonomy): domain Eukaryota; kingdom Viridiplantae; phylum Streptophyta; class Magnoliopsida; order Malpighiales; family Euphorbiaceae; genus Dalechampia; species Dalechampia spathulata. The sequence continues at coordinate 149,417 of CANYBF010893282.1, read as the reverse complement.
CCTTGGCACTGAGCTTTACGAAACCAAATGGTCAGCTGAATTTACCACCAGAAGATTATCTTGTTGTCACGGTGAGTGCCTGTAGGAACCAGTCAAATGTCCTTCCCTCATTATTTAGTACCTTTAGAACTAGTACAACCTCCTGGAAAGCATAACTCGTGAAATCATTTACTTGTTCTCTGCAAGTTAGAGGCCATATCTAACAAGTAACAGCCTGTTCTTTCAGAATAATGGAAACGTGTGCTTGGGAATTTTAAATGGCAGCGAAGTGGGGCTTGGGAATTTCAACGTAATCGGAGGTAAGCTACTCTTGCAGAAAAGATTTCCAAGTAAATTAAACAGCTATAGTTTTCGTTCTGACGTCCTAACATGCTTGTCCAGACAACTTTTTCCAAGATAAATTGACGATATATGACAACGAGAAGTATCAGATCGGCTGGGGACCTGCAAATTGTGACAGACTTCCCAAGTCCTGAACCATGCCTTTTAGTTAGTGTGCTTCCTCCTTTGATGCATATTATGCAGGAGGGGCTTTCTCACTGGAATTTTTGTTTGTTTGTTTGTTTGATGTTGGTTGACAGTGTGGACCGTGATTTTATTGAAGGATTTTGTGAGCCTTATGCAACCAGCTTTCTTGCCATTGAAGAGCAATGTCCCTCACCACCATACATTACTCTCAAGACCAACAACCAGCTGCTTGACACAGCCCACACCTCACCCAGAAATAAAAGACAGAAATAGCTCCTTTTAGTCTTATCCTCCCCTCCCTCCCTCCCTCTCTCTATACAGAGGCTTTATATAGATACATATATAAAGCTATACATTTATAAGATAAATGTAAATGGGTCTATGCACCCTTTAAGAAAGCACTGCTCATTTGTCATTTGAATAGGACAGTTCCCTGTTGGCTCACTTGTGCATGTTTGCTGCCTAATTGATGTTGATTGTGATATATAAACTTATCTTTTTCGTTAACTAATATAATTATGACGAATGATGCAATTACTTGGTTTATAATTTTATTTCTTATCTTCAATTTAATTGTTTGTTTATCAATATTTTAATTATTATCTATAAATAATAAATATATATATTATGGGACATTAATATGTATCATCAATACCTGATGGTGTGTAAGTCGAACCGGGTTTGACTGATCAGTTCATTTCATCATAATTAAGTAATTTTATTGACGTTTTACTTCATTTATATGGAAAAGGGTTCAAGTAAACACCGTTTGTATGATAATCTCTCTCCTGGACCGATAAACCCGACCCCCACCTTGTTGAACCGGTTTGTTGCCGGTTTGATTTTTGAAACATAAGTGGGCTCTGATTCTCTCTTTTTAAATTAATAAGTCCAATGGGTACCATCCGGATCCAGCAATGGAATCGGGTTGGCGCCATTTCCACTTGCCCATAAACCTCTCCACTCTGAATAGTACATATGCTCTCTTTCAGGCAGGGACAGAGACTTAGCTGAGAAGATCAGGGAAAGGAAAAGAAAAGATGGCAGATGTTGTGACGGTTATGGATATAGACGAAGATGTGAACGACAATCAATCTTCGAAATCAAATAAGGGCAAAAACGTCGTCGTAGAAGGCCGCACGTCGCCGGATACAAAAGCCACTCCTTGGGTTGAGAAGTATCGCCCTCAGTCTCTTGCTGACGTGGCTGCTCATCGTGACATTGTCGATACTGGTAATAACTAATCTCCGTCCCTCTTAAAGTTAGGCCTATTGTTGGGGCTGCGGTTAGGGTTTTTCCTCACAGATATGCATAATATTAATAATGCTACTTAAATTCTGTAATGAGTTCATAATTAGTCTCGTGAAAGTAGAGATTACGAGCATTTAAGTACAATGATACATTATATACTGCATCGATCATTTATTTTTGTCTTTTTACCTTGAGAAACTATGAGTTCAGTGGGGGAAAACAGAAGAAGCAAGAATTCACTTTGATTGAATCTTATTTTGCTGTTAAACTTACTTCCCATGAAAAGCAGCAAAGGATGTTCTGGTTTGTATTTCGTATTTATTCATGTTTGTCAACGTTATAAGTTTTCTTTCTGATTTTATTTCTTGACTGAATAGTTGACAGGCTGACTAGTGAAAATAAATTGCCACACCTGTTACTTTATGGCCCTCCTGGCACTGGGAAAACTTCTACTATACTTGCCATGGCCCGTAAACTATATGGAGCACAATACCATAATATGATTTTGGAGCTTAATGCATCAGATGATAGAGGAATTGATGTTGTCAGACAGCAAATACAAGATTTTGCCAGCACTCAGAGCTTTTCTTTTGGGTACTTTTTGTTTCATGTACATGTCAGTTTGCATGATTCTTTTTTTCATGTTATGTCATTGCTTTAGCTTAATATTAGGAAATAATTCGATGCAATTATGGATTGCAAGTTCTGGTGTAATTTACGGTCATTTTGTTGCGGATTACCAAAAGGTTTTACCGTTTACAGGCCAAAGTCATCTGTAAAATTGGTCTTACTGGATGAGGCAGATGCAATGACAAAAGATGCACAATTTGCTTTGCGTAGAGGTACTGATTGTTATGTTTCTTTTTTCCATGTTTCAATTATTTCTTGTGTACTTATGTTTTTCACTCTTATCTTGTAGTGATTGAGAAATATACTAAGAACACACGGTTTTCACTTATCTGTAATCATGTGAACAAGATTATTCCAGCACTACAATCTAGATGTACTCGATTTCGATTTGCTCCACTTGATTCTGTTCATGTCACTGACAGACTCAAACATGTTATAGAGGCTGAAGGGTAAGTATTCTGTTTATTGTTCTCATTTTCATCAATGTTTATCTTGTCTATCTGGATAATTCCCTTTTCGTGTTCAGTTTTGGCATGCATATTTTTGCCTTCTGTGATGATAATGTTTCCTAATTTATGAAAAAAAAAACCTACCTTCTCTAGTACATCTTTGATTTATAATCCATCCACTAGCTTATCCTCATTAAGAGCTTGCATATGGTTTTATTACCATTGCATATAAGAATTGAGTTTGGTTTCTGTGGACAATTAAATTGAATCAGTTGGAAGAGTCCATGTTAATGATGAAGGAATTATTTTGAGTTTGTGCGGAGAATTGAATAATATCTAGTTTACCTCAAAGATTTGATGCCTGTTGGGCACTTAAGCAGTATTTTAGACTATTACGGAACAAAATGTCATTGCTGTCTGCCAGATTTATTATTCTGTAAATTCTCCTTTTCCTTTTTGAAAAATTGTGCAGTAATACCATTTCAAATCGTTTCCCTGAATTAGGCTTGATGTACCTGACTCTGGCTTAGCAGCAGTTGTACGACTTAGCAATGGTGATATGAGGAAGGCCCTAAATATATTACAGGTAATGTTATTTGTTTTTCGTATATACATGTATGTGCAAGCATGGTTGGCAATACTGTGTAATGAAATTAATGATTGCTGTCGTTAGGCCATTATGTTCTAATGGTCAGAATATCTATAATTTGTGGTACTGTAAAAGTTGTATACACACACACACATATGCAGTGAGTATATGCATGTATAATATTTGATTGGTTGAATCTTGCTGTAAATATGCCGCGGCCTGGTTCCTCTGGCCTGCATTGTCCTGATGCAGATAGCGGATGGAAATATCTACTCCATTTCCAGCTGCAAAATTGAATTTTATATTGCTTTAACTTGTATAATTTTCTAATTAGAGGGTTATTCTAGCGATGTCAAGATTATTCTCTCTACCAATGAATGACCTTGTTCAACAAAACTAGTTGTTTTAATACTTAGAAACTATTTTGTTAGCATTTATTTGTTACGTATTAGCTGTTAATGATTGGATATCTACATTGTTGTTTAAAGCTACAGTGTTTAGTAAAATTAATGTTTGAAGTAGTCATTCAATCTAAAATGGTAAAAAATAACATGAAATTCTAAAAACTAATGAACGTAGCTTTTATAAAATGTCAACCTTTAAGTGTTATATAATCATCATTTCACCAAACCATATAACAAGAAAAATGGTGTTGAACACTAAAATTCTACCTCAAAAGTTGTTGAACAAGGCCTAAGTCAACACCCCTGATTGCTGCAACATGGTAACTTGCTAGTCAAAAGAAGGGAGGCGAGTCAAATCTGGTCCATATTTTCCCTTTCCCGCAAATAAACTAAAATGAGGTCCTTATTCACTTTTTTCTAATCTATGCAGTCAACACACATGGCATCTCAGCAAATTACAGAAGAAGCTGTATACCTCTGCACTGGAAATCCATTGCCAAAAGACATTGAGCAAATATCTTTCTGGCTTCTGAATGAATCATTTGCGGAGAGTTTCAAACGTATTCAACAATTAGCTCTGCACATTATTCATTATTTGCATAGCTATAATATACAAAATAAAATTTGATTTTCTGTTATTTAATTTTCCTTGATCATGCTCTGTAGGAATTTCTGAAATCAAGGCAAAGAAAGGATTGGCATTGGTGGATATTGTAAGAGAAGTTACCATGTAAGTACCTTCAATTGTTTTTGGATGTTGCCGTTTATGAATTTGCAAATGACCTATTCCAATTTGGTTGTTCCAAGAGGTCCCCCTACGGAATTGTTTTGATATCCCAACTGAATTGTTTTGATAGGTTTGTTTTCAAGATCAAGATGCCATCAAATGTTAGAGTTCAGTTAGTTAATGACATGGCTGACATAGAGTATGTGCCATGAATGTTATTTGCAATTCTGCCTGGATTATCAAATGTTAAAGTTGAGTTGATTAACTGATCCACTTCTTGCTGCAGGTACAGGTTGAGTTTTGGCTGCAGCGACAAGTTGCAACTTGGATCACTTATTGCTGCCTTCACACAGGCTCGATCTGCGTTGGTTGCTGCAGCAAAGTAGTTCATATACTGTTTTTGCTTGTTGGATCACTTTCTTATTATTTCAGCATATAACTTAAGTACACTTCAAATTTGAAAGGCTGCTGGTGCAATCATGAAATCGTCCATGTTTAAAGCTGTAAAGTTTTCAAGTTAAAAGAACTCTCTTTCTTCAATTATTTTAGGAAAACATATTCTTGCTCCCCCAGGATCCTGAACACGAGGACCAAGAGCAAAATCGGCTATGCCAAGTATTCGGCAGAAGAGCACTTTAAAACCCCAGATAAGGATGCTATGTACATTTACTTGCAAGGAAACCCTTAGAAACCGGCAGGAAATGCAGTTCAGCCTATCAAGTCTCTACTAAGTGGGAAGCATATATTTGCGTTCTCTATGACGAGACTGGCGCATCTTCATCATCTGTGCAATCAATGACTTGATACTGGTTCTGTTAAAACCACAATGGTAGGCTTAATGGGTCCAATTTCTGTGGTTATATGCCTGCCGAGCCCTTGACTTGAACTTGCTGTTACTGTACAGGAAACCATAACCATATCAATATCCCTGGTACGGCCACCGCCAGGTTAGCCGGTGCGGCCGATTGAAAAACAGGCAATAAGAACATCCACTTGAATAATTACAAGAAAGCTGCTAAAATAGCTCCTTTAAGCTTTTGATTTTAGCAACTTTATCAATGGTATTGCTCTTATAATATTTGTGCAAATGCTTACAAACTTTGATCCTGTACAATGATCAGCTAAACATTTTCACACTTCTTCCTATGCCCTGGACTATTTTCATTTTTGCCTCTGTAGGGTAACGAACATTTTCTCTCTTTTTTTTTTTTTTTGGATACTTTTACATGTGAAAGGGAACGCAAGTTTTGTTTCTACGAAAATGGACCTTGAAAACATGTAAGTTTCTTTAAAACATGACGGCTTGATGCATCCTATTCAACGATAATGAGTATGAATGATGCTCCCTCTCATATGGGTTGGGATTTGCTTTTTAACTGATTTTGAGTGCCAGTTTTTGCCACCAGATGCATACCATTTCCGTCCCTTCATTCAGATGTCCTGTTAGTCCATATGATTTCGATTTCGAGGGTTCTGGAAGAGCCATCTTTGTTGGAGTCATGGTTGAGGCTGAATAATCCACTGTATACTCCTTCCGTCACGACTTTGTCAATTTGGATGGTCACTCTACCCAAAGTTGACTGAAAATGAAACATGAACATCATATCATGTAAAGCTATAACATCGAAGCAGGTTGATCATTTGCTAATCCTGAGCCACATACAAGCATATGCAATGTTTATTTAATTATTTGTTCATTTGCAGAACAAGGGAAATGGCAATAGATGTTCCGACCGTATTCAGAGTAATTACCTTGCCAAACGTATTTTTATTTTTGCATAGTATGTGAAGCTTCTGGCCTTTAGGTGGCACGTCAAATGCCCATGTGAACCCTTCTTCCCACTCTGGGGAAATGCGGTTATTCACAACCTGACGAGAAGCAAAAAGATTATTTCTGGTACTGACAGTATGTAATAACGCAGAAGCAAGTATACAATCGACTCTCCCAGCCCCTGCCGGTCCCTCACACCAAAAAATGGTTGAAAGAAAAATACTGGGCCAGGCTCGTGTGATACTTGAATTAATAAACTCTTAATATATGTTGACTCATTTTGGCTATGAACATAGATGAAGCAGAGAGATTTAGGGGAATCTTGTTCATTTTTTAGACGAGATACAAGAATGTTTTTATGACACAAACACTGCAATAGAGGAGATCAAGATGCAAGCTGACTTGAACAATCTCTTTCTCGAAACTTTTTCATACTTTCACTAGGAAGAAAAATCAATTACACAGAAAGGGTTAGACCATGCCAATTGCAAATAAATTGCTTGTTTTGGACAAAACCTCTGAAAGTTCTTACCTTGGTTTGCCGAGGAGGACCATTGCCAATCGTCAAAGTACAGAAGGCATTTGTTTTTCCCACTGTCTGTTTAAGGTTATTCCCTCGCTTGATGGTAACAGTCAAACAGCCGGGTAAGCAATGCAACATGGCGTCTGCTCTGTCGTGGAAACTTGGTGGGCAGGTCTTCATGAGTGTTTGCAGAATAGGAATAGCCTCGGATGCAACCATTGCTTGAGATTTAGCAACCTCTACTGACATGGCAGACCATGACTGTCTGAATAAGCACAATGTGTCCAATACAGATTCCTGAGCAGCCTCAATATCTGACTTGAGTGCATTTATCAAGTAAGGGATGCACAGGGTAGCTGCCTCGGAAACATGGAGCTTAGGAAAATTCGTAAATATGACATTCAACGTTCGTAAGACCTGTACGTTGATGGTTGCTGCCGACCACAACTCTCTCTCAAGTGCCGCTGAGAAACATAAATATGACAAGCTTCCTTATTTTGATTGAAAAAAAAGGTGGGAAGAAAAGCGGTCAAAAAGTAAATAGACAGATAACACTAAAGAGTATCAACCATAAACCACACTGATTTCTTATCATTTTAAGCTCAGCCATCTGCAAATAATTGAACTATACCTATAAGACTGCATATTCCCACATTCACAACCAATAGAGAAGAATTTCCATCAATGTGATCTAACAAATGACAGCTCGAGTTAACAGAACTAAATGATTGAAAATAGTTTAATATTTAATAATACAGCAAAATATTGGAAAACATGCAATGAACCATATAACAACCAGACCTAAATATGCATGGAGAAATGTAAAAAAGTTTTAGCATTGAGAACCAATTATAATCATAGTATAGACATAAGATTAAATTTACATCTGATGTGGTTGTCAGGATGAGATTACGATAATTGGATACACAGAAGCAGGAGAATTAGATTTGAATAAGCTTGTCAGCATATAAAGGATTTCTTGTTATTGTATTGGGTAGGTTCACATCAGAACATAGATTCTGGAATCTAGGTGTATCTGGCAATGAAATTCTGTAAACCTATAACCGGTAGATTCATATATTTGTTTTCATCATTCATGAGAGATCAAGTTCAAAAGCTTTGATTTGAAATTTTCAAGAAATGCAACCTGAATTATTTCAAAAAATTTAACAAACTGGCATTGAGATCACCTGTCAAAGATCTGATGAGTTCATTTGACACGTATTCTTGGAGTGTGTGGTTAGAGAATAGAAATCTGATCAGCATGGCTGCTTGTCCAGCGACATCAGCACTATTAGACAGTAGTAGTTCCTGAACTATTAAAATTCCACCTGCTTCTGCAACAGCCCTCCTATTAGTCCGACTGTGCATTACAAAATTCTGCAATGCACAAACAGCTACCATTGTCATTTCCTCAGAAGGCTGATCTTCAAGCATGCTTACCAGCGCTCGACATGCTGAAACAGAGTCACTAGCCCTAGCAAGTCCTTCCTGCTGAGAGAGATCTCCAATAGCTAGGGCAGCAAGTAGCCTACAAGTCTCTGATTTAGTTTGTGGGTCTAACAAATAGTGTGATAAAGGTGCAATAGCACTCTTAGAAACCTTCATCTCTCGCACCCTGACATGATTAAATAAAGCTTCAAGTAATCTTCCAGATAACTCCTCATATTGATGCGATCTTAGCAGGTCCAATAAAGCATCCACAGCACCTGCTTCAGCCATTTGCTCTGCACTTGAAGCATCTGTCTTTTCATGAACAATTAGAGCATTAAGAGCCACTTTAACAGTGTTATCAAGTGTAGAGTGCAACATTTTCACAAGGACCACCAGTGGAACCTTAAAATAGTACTCTGCATTGAAATACAGAACATTTGACAAAACCAAAGCAGCAGTCTCCCACAACTCAAAAGGTGGCTCAGGATCATCTTGAATGACGACTTTTGCAAGCTCAAAAATACCTCCTGCATCAGCAACCACCTTTGGCCAGCTTACCGAAATTTTTTCCAGCGCTTTTATTGCTGTTTGTTGAAGGGTCAATATTCCAATTCCGGCCAGCCGTACAAGTGGCACCACTGCATTTTTTGTGGTGATATCTTGCTGAAAATGTTCCTGGGCAAGAAGATGGGATAGCAACTCTGTGCCAAGTTGCTGAATAGCTGGAGATGGAGATTCAAGAAATGTAATTAAAGGCTCAATGACCTGGCTAGGAGTAAGTTTCAACGTAACAAGGCTCTGTGGCTTCTCCAGAATATTTACAAGTGCCTGTAGTGCACTATGTTGCCCCCACAAACCAAAATCTGGACGAAGCAAAAGCATAAAAAGAGGTTCTACTATTTTTGCAGCATCTGAACTTCTGGCAATCGCACCACTGTTTGTCAAAATGCGGAAGAGTTCTGCAATTGCAGAGCATAATGAACTGCGGGCAATAGGGAGTAGTACAAGACATTTATCCATAACACCGGCTTTGACCATATCCAGTTTCCGCGGGGTGCGATCTTTCCCTAACTTAATTAGAGCACTGATGCTACCTTCAATAAGTCGATAATTTGAACCAGAAATCAATCCAACAAGAAGTTCCACAAGAATATCATAACCTGCTGCAAGCTCCGCTAGCTGTTCATCATCCAACAATCTCTCTAACGCACAAACACCAGCCTCCGCAACTGAACTCACATTAGACTGCATAAGAGATACAAGAGGCTGTAGGCAATCCAATACAATTTGATTTGCTCTGAATTTTGCGTTGCTAAACAAAATGAAGCAAAGCTGAGCAGCACCTCTCTTCAGTTCCAAAGAAGATGAAGAAGATAATATTTTGCATAACGTTTCAAGTGGATCAGCTTCCAAATCAGTAAATAAGACTGCTTTTGAAGTATTTTCTGATGTCAGTTTGATCAAGGCCATGAGAGCAGCCTCTTGCTCACTCTCTGATGCAGCATTAAGCATATCAATCAATGGCGGAACAGCCTGCCAAGCTAATTCAGAGTCTCTAATGTTCTCAGCTTCAAAAAGCTCATGCAAAGCCCTAGCAGCACTTAATCTAGCATCCCTTGAACCTAGATAAAGAACTGCTATCAGTTGATTCAAGGAACCAAGGCACGCTTCATATCTAATTATTTCAGAATTCCCAAACAGAATTCTAAACAGCTCAGAAATAGATGCCTCTGTGGAGTCTTTAGGACTCAAAGACAAGTATTTTGTCAAAGCATCCACAGCTCCAGCTTCAGCCATGATCAATTTATTTGCATCGCTACCATTTGCAATTCGAGTCAAGAGTTCAACAGCTATTGGAGGGGCACCTGGCCTATCAGGCATAGGTCTCAAGAGATCCACTAGCAAAGGAATAGATTTGCGTGCAGTGGAGCCAGTTCTTACATCTTCAATTTCAAAAAGGTGCTCCAGAATTATCCGACCAGGATTCTGCAACAGAGAAAACTCTTCTGATAATGAAAAAAGGTTTGGCATATCTGATTCTGTGTAACCAATTAGTGTTATCAGCCCAGTAACAGCACCTGAATTTGCAACAGTAAGAATCATTCCCTTACTTCCGTTGCAAACAAGACTAGCCATTGCTTGGGCGGCAAAATACCGATCAATTATTTCATCAGATCTTAGCAAATGAGCAAGTGAAGGTATGATTCGCATTGTTGTAGGGGACAGCACAACAGCTGCATCTTGGAACAAGATAGCCAGGAGCAAGGTACTGATCCATATACCGTCATTATCCTCAAATTCTGCCTAAAACCACCAAAAAAAAATGTCATGATCTGATTATGCATTAACATAACCATATATAGAGTGGAAGCAAGATAAAACAACTGCAATAACTAAAAAAAAAAACATCTGAAAGGAGACTGAACTAAGATACCACCTCACCCCCCAGAGTCCTGCTAACCATGAACAAAACAGTTCTGACTTTAAATGAATTTCACTTTCTTGTTGTTTTTATATAAGATTTATTTAACATACTTCCCATGATTACATACACCAGTGAATCAAACATAACACTAGCACTTATCTTCTTACTTAACAACACAAAATAGACATTGAAGATAATATGGCGAGTTAAATGCACTAAAAATTCTGCAAGTCAATAAGATCATACCTGTGGATTAGAAGTATAACTTGAAAGCTTATTTGAGAGAGCCTCAAGAGCACCAGCTTCCATGACAATGATCTTGTTCTTGGCATGGAATGAAGAAATTAACGATAGCAACCACAGTGCAACAGTACTTCCTAAAAGAGTGGCTGGATCAAGAATATCAAACTCGTCACCTTCCTGGAAGCCTGATCTTTCAAAAAACCCTTTCGGGGTCTTAACATCAATATCTAAAGATGAATATGTAGAATTCTGCTTCATCATATCAACTAATGCATATATGAGGGGCTTCAAAAACCCTGACAAGTCAAGTGCTTCCATTGACTGCTGTTTGTGTGTTTTTGCAGCACATATGAACAATGCCATTCCTCCAACTCTTACTTCTAAACTAGAGGAGTTCATTATTCTATTAGCAAGAGATCCGATAGATTTTGATCTTGCAATCAAAAGGTCAGCAAGCAAAGCTGACTGTTCCCTGCAAAGCCTAGATAGGATCTCTATTGCCTTATCTTGCAGCAAAGGAGCCCCTTCAGCAAGACAGTACACTAAAGACTGTAAGCTGGAGGGTACTTCAGCAAGGGCAGCCCAAGGAGGGTAAGTGACATTGACACCTTGTTTTGTTCTGAATAAGTGTGCAACTACTTCTAAAGCATCAGCAGTATCAGTGTCATCCATGTCCATTGCATTCAAGGAATCAAGAATAGCAAGAACAGTAAAACGACACTGAGCATTTCCCTTGAGCACATCACCTAGAGGGAAATGCTTCAGCAGTTGATGAAGGGCCCGTGATGCGTTCCTCTTGCCTTCTGATGTTCCTTCCCCAAGGACTCTTGTCAATGCCGCAACAACATCTTCAGCCAAAGCTTCGGCAGCAATCTGGCGATCAGATAGAAGATTAGCCAGTGCAGCAACTGCAGCTTCAGCAGCATCGATGGAAGAAGTCTTTGCCAACTTAATTAGAGGTTTAACATCCCCTTCCGCAATTTTTGGCATTTTATTGGAAGCTTTAGTCTTGATTGGACGAGACAAGGCACTCAAGGTACGAGCCAACTGCGTTGCAACAACTTGCGTGTTATTACCTGTCAAAAGCTTCATATAAGGATGTACAATTTCATCAGTCGCAAAACTATCACAAATATCCTGTCTTGTGCTGAACAGATCAGCAAGAACAGAAGCTGCATGCTCTTTGTTTTCCTCATCCGACGAGTTGAGAACCTGGATAAGAGATTTCAATGCTTTATTAGCAGCAGATCCCCTCTGCACAAGATCCTCGAGTGGTGCCATAGTAAGTACATGACCTAGAACTCTTATTATATTCGCCTTTGAGCCAGAAGAGTCCCCGAGAAGCAGAGCCAACAGCTGATTAATAGTAGCAGAATCAGCTGTTTGGACAAGCTTTTTAAGTGCCTTTGCTGAGGCTTCTTGACCTTTCAACCCAGAACTTTTTAGTAGCCATAAGAATGCAGGAACTGCTCCAGCACTCTCAACACAGGCACGGATATCTTCACTATGACAACACAAGTTCCAAAGAACATGTGCTGCATCCTCTCTTGCCTTCTGAGATCCTGTCTCTAATAACTGTACCAAAGGAGGAATTCCACCAGCCGCAGTGATAGCCCACTTGCTGTCATCGACTTGGTCAGTTAAAATTGCTAGCAATGAAACAGCATACTCCTGATGCTGCTCACTGGACAAACCCAAGAATGACATGAGCAACTGAATTCCTTCTCTCTTGCCAATGGCCTCCCAGATACCTACCCCATCACGGCATAAGTTGGTTAAAGAAATTATCAAATATTCCTGGGCATCCCCAACAGCCATTGTTATAAGTCCAATAAGAACCTTCTTTGCTTCTGCATCATTAAGGGATCTTGATAGGTGGGTATTGCCATAAAGGCTTGCCAAAGCCTCAAGGATACGCTCCTGAATTAATTTAGTATCACGAGGCTTCAATAGATTTACCAATATGTCCTCTACTTTTGTTGCATGAGAAGATTCCTCGTATACATCAAAATCCAGTTCAAATACCATCAGAGCATAGGCAAGTGCTCCAATTATATCAGCAATCGGTTCAGAAAGGCGAGGGGACTGTGCTAATTCTCCAAGATACAGTATCAAAGCTGACATCCCACCACAGATATTTGCTAAGGCTCGTGTTGAATGGTCCTGCAGAGCCTGGGCCGACTCCCCTTGCATGCATTCCTTTGAAGGAGCCACTACAGCCCCAATGAGTACATGAACACCATTTGCATCTACAACTGCTTTCCTAGCCTTTCCTGACTTCAAAGATAGAACCTTCAAAGCATCAGCAGCACTAGCACGAACTGAAATGTCATTATTCTGGCCCACAAGCTCAAGTAAAGCTTTGATTGCTCCAGAATCTATAACTTTAGGTATACTATCACTAAAAGCCAGCATCAACCTGGCTAATAGAGAAGCTGCATTGGACTGGGCAGCAGCATTATCTGATGACAGAAGACCCACAATGATATCCACTCCCCCAGCCTCAAGTGTTGCTTTCCAATAATCATTTTTGTCACCACAAAGGTTTCTTAAGGCTCCAGTGACAAATCCCTCAACCACTTTGTCTTGCTTCTTGTTTGGATTCAGTTGATCCCATAAGGTTGGTACTACACCTTCTGTAACAAATATTTTCATACCAACATGGTCATCTGAAAGCCCACCAGAAGAAACTTCATATATTGCTTCAGCTGAAGATTTCCTTGCATTAATTGATTCAGACTTCAAAAGCGAAAGTAAAGGCGGGATGCAACCACCAAGAAGTACCTTCAGTCTTAGGTCATCATCTTTGCATAGAACACTTAGACTTCCAGCAACGTTAATTTTTGCACCAGGAGTGCCACTCCTGAGTATGGATATGAACAATGGCATTGCCTGGGCATGAGAACCAATCACTGCCCTAGCTTCTTTTTTTGCTTTGGCCAGACCAAGCAGGCGTGCTGTAACAAGTTCTTTCTCATGTGGAGAAGATACTTTTGCATGAAGCTTCTCAATAAAGCGAGCGACTGTAGCCATTGTATCCTCCGGGTCATCCATTTCTGGTGCCCCATTTGATCCCCTAAATACAATAGCATTTGATACTTGATAAAATGAAATAGAACTTGCAATGCCAACTTAGTTTCAACAACAGGTTTGTTTTTGTATTTCAGTAAATTACTATATTGAAGTTCAATGTTTAGAGACCCATTCATTCCTCCGTTATCAATTAGTTTTTAATTTTAGTGATGTGGCAGTTCATCTTGCAATGACAAAAACATGAGTCAACGATGGGTAAAATGTGCTTCACAACAAGCAACTTCAAGATCAACTCAGCTAAGTAAAGATACTCACCTTTTTGAGGAAGAAGTAGATGAGGATTTCTCTCGCACATGAAGGGAGGGAGACTTGGACATCTGCAGAAAAACACCAATTCATACTTAGGCGCTTGATACTCGGACTAAATCAATCAATTTCCAACATGCAAAATTACCACTTCATTCCATCTCCAGTCATGCAGCGAAAACCAAGCTGATAAACCATTTCATTTCAATTTCACAATCAATGAGCACATGAACTACTGTACAAGTACAAATTATTAATTGGGCCCAAGTAGAAATAGTATAGTAGATAAATAGTACAAGAATATCACAACTGCAGAAACGAATTCTGAATATCACCGAGAATAAGTCCCACCATTATGTAAACAGGAATGTCCATTGATGAAACAATGCCATAGAATTTAATTTCTAAATGCTGTAACTGGTCCATATTTCCACAGAAACCAACTATTGACTGCATATGAAATTGATCTGTATTTTCTTAACAACCAATTCTATTCAATTATCAGAGCTCGAATGTATATCCACAAAACCAAAGCATGAATCTACAATTGGAAAACCATGCCATTCTCCAAATTCAGAGCAGCATTGAGTTCAAATCTTAAACAAATTCCCACACAGACAATAATGATTATTACAACCGGAACCAAAGCAACAGTAAATTTTCCAACAAAGCACATTAATTATTATCAGTAGCAATATAATAGTAGAAATTACACAATACCTAGCCGAACAATGCAAGAGCCAGAGAGCTCCCTCCTTCAAGCTAATAAAAAACCTGTCTTCTCCACCAACTCATAACAACCAAAAAGGGGGAAATAATGCGAGCTGATGAAACTGTAACAATTAAATTAATGAATTAATTATACAGAGCAAGCTCTCAGGGGCAATGCAAAGCTTGAAGCTTTCTCCTCTAAGCACAAACTGCTCAAACAAAACAAAACAAAACAAAAATTACAGTATCTTCTAAGAAAAAAATTATTGATAAAAATGAAACAACAAAATTGTGAATCAAAGGAGATCATCAGATCACAACCTCCAATAAGTGCATTTACAGAATCCAGGTTGAAAAAAAAGCCCATTTCTCACATATAATCCATTGAAAAATAAACGTAAACAAAATTCGTTTTAGTTGCTCAAATAATTTAAACACTATTCAGAGCATAATTTTACAAAAATATTTCCAGAAGAAAAGGAATTTACAAGAAAAAAAATTAAAAAAAAAAGAAACTGAGAAAACAGAAAGAAATACCTCAAAAGTAAAATGGAAACAGAAACGAAATGATCAGAGTGAGAGAGAGAGAAGGAAAGTCAGAGTCTTTTCTTCTTTCTTTCTTTCTCCTTTCTTGGTTCCTCTGCGTGCGTTTCTCTTTTTCTTTTTATTTATTTAATAATCTGTCTTTTCTATTTTTGGCCGCTGTGGAAAATAATGAAAATACCGCATCATTTCACCCTCTCTTTTTATTCCAATAACTAATTATAACATTCCTCGAAAAATAAATAACCAATAAAAACAATTCCCAAAAAAAAAAACTAATAATAACATATGATTTTATCAAAATTAGGTTTTATCATTTATTATTACTACTATTTATTAAATTTAATTAAAGTTTATTTGTAAATAAATGGTCCATAATAATTAGATGGGCTGAAAATAGATGTTTTATTTATTAACATTAATTAAATTGTAGCGGCATAAATTATATTTGAGAAAGAGCATGGTCACGTGCTGCTGCATATACCACAAGCACCAAGCAAAGGCAATTGATTAACAGTTAATATAGTATAGTTTTGTTTTTATTAATCTTGAGATTAGTGTAAAATCACTTAATTAATTAAGTATAACCGCCACCCGCATGGGTGTAGTCCAGTTGGTACTCGGACGTGGTGTTGGTACCAAGTATAACCGCCGCATGTCTGCTATTATATGATATTTTTATACGTATAATAAATTGGATGGTCCATTCAAAATCTTGATGTTCTTATGATTTTATATATACACAACGTACATGGATCTATCAGCAGACGGCATCTGACAATCAAATTATAATTGTAGTCTTAAGATTGTCTGTGACATCCACTAACTGAAAAATAAATATAGATTATTTACAAAACTTATTTAATATTTTAAGTATTTAATTAATATAATTTTATACATTATTATTTAATTAAATTCATATTCACACAGGGAATGTATTAAATCATCAAATTAAATATATTTAACTTTGAATAATTTTAAATATATAAAATGATTAAATCCACCCAAAAACAGAAAAAAGAACAACAATATAAATTTTGCATTCTAAATTAGGCTACAAAAATCATAAGCATGTGATAAAAATAAAGCATAGAAGCGGGATCTGAAAAATAAGGGAGATGATAGGATAATAGAAATAAAATCTAAAAAAATGGGCAATTTGAGATGGAATCATGTGAGGAAAAGATGCTTTCAGAATCATCTTCATGGCATGTAAATGATTCTATTATGAATAAGCCACACATCATCAGACCTTGACAAGCTGTGTTTTTTTTTTTTTTTTTGTAATCCAGGTATCGATGCTTACGCTCCCCTAATCCTAGACCTATGACCCAACTTCAATGATCAGGTGGGTAAATCCGGGTATATATAAAATCATTTACATGCCATGAAATCATACAGGCCAAAAATAGTTCATAAAGGCCAAAAAATAGTTCATTGGATCTGTAAAATCATACATCTCCTTATTTTGGCAGAGTTTTAATTACAAGGGTCAGGTAAAGACAAATTACTGCTATTTTTAAAATTAACCCAAGTTATTTGCATGGATGCTTTCCTACTTCATCATGCATGCCTTTCATCAACATGTTAATGGATTATGTTGGAATATCAATATTTTAATAATTATTTTAAATTAAATAATCACAATTTTAATAATTCCATACTTCAACAATGTTCAGGTGTCAACATGTTTTTTTTTTTTTTTGGACGGTTTACCATTTTCTTAAAAAACTCTACCGTTTACCGTTGATTGCATGTAAGAGTGGTAAACATTCAAATGGGCCTGATTGGACCATATGACCATTTCTATCAATAAGCATTCGTTCATTTTTTTTTAAGAAAAAAAACATGGAGAAATTATACAGTGAACCCACCGTGACATAATACAATGACAGTAGTAAACACGTTTTCGTAGAAACGGTTTTAAAATAATGTTTTAATAAAGGTTTGGAGTTTTAAATTTTAAAAATAAAATAATTCATATAGGGAAGATTTTATTTTATTTTATAATATTCGGATCAAATTATCAACGAAGCAATCACTTGGGTATCTTGTAATTTTAGCAAATCACGCCATACATTATTTATGTATTTCCAATTTCGTAATGTGTCTGGTTCGGACAAAGGAAGTGAATAATGTGATTTTCAAAATTATTTCTAAAAATAATGTAAGATACAAAATATTTTTCAAAATAATACTTTTTGTCCTATATGAATTTCTTTCAAAATAATAAACTTTTTTTTTACATTTTTGCCCCTAGGGAGAATTTTTAATACAATTAAGTATTTTACAAAAATCCAAAAAAGATAAGAATTCAAAAATTCTTAAGAATAGTAAATATTATTTGAATTAAAATTTATGAAAACAAGTTTTAATAGATGGTCATACCGAAAGCTCAGATTCAAGTAATCCATCTGAATTAACACCTTTTGTAAATGTTTAAAATGAAGTAAATCAACTTTTAGAGAAATTTCATTTATTAGGATCTACTGGAGATTCACCAGAATAAAGAGATGCATTAGCGAGTGAAATAGGAAAATTGATGAATGAGAGGTTAGATGCAATTGAACGAAAAAAATCGCTGAAAGCTTCGAAAAGATCTTTAACAGAAAAAGATGTTTTGAAACTAAGAAAAAAAATAGTTCCTTTCATTTTTAATCCTATAGTTAAGGCAACCAACATGGACAATAGTAATTTGGCTTAAGACCTTATAAAGTCTTTACTACTGGTAGAAGAAGCTCCATTGCACATAGATGACAGAACTTTCAATGAACTCCTATCTACGAAAAAGGTAATGTACAAGCCTAATTATCCCCATAGGACCAATAAAGAATTCATGCCTCGGGATAACCCTCTTAAGCCTGTAATCAGCCCAATAGCCTTTTTAAACCTTGATTGTGAAAAACATACTTCAAAAAGAATTGATGAATGAATCACAATGATTAAGTTCACAATTAAGTCAGGATCGTACACCCCCACGGGTGCTTACAAATTATGTAAGGTCATGATGGTAAGGAATGCACAAAAGTGCTGAGATTCATTATTAGCACACACTTCTATCAGAGAAGAGATTAAGAAAGAAGTAATAACAGATGGTGTGTCAATTATAATGGTAGATGCTTTGAAAAGAGAATTTTATGGTTTCTTCTTATCCACATAATCTTTAGAAAAGGAACAATCTTTGGTAGCTTTGATAAAATTGCAAATCTATGATATGTGCTTCTTTGATAATTTTTCTTGTGAATTTCAAAAGTACTATTACAATCTTGACTTAGCTTTGCAAAATTACATGTCAAAGCTATTCTTTGCTAAGCTACGAGAACCATGGCCCGAGGTAGCAAAAATAGATTTCTAATTGCTTTTGAGTGAAGGAAACTTGGTAGATGGTCTAAGTGGATGAATAGAAGTAGTACTGTATGCCATGAGAAAGGCATGTACTGAACTCCAAGTAAGACAAGATGCGAAGCGTCTTCCTTATTTAAACAAAAGTTGTTGTTCTCAAGTTGAGTATGTTCCTGGTCGATACGGATGTCCTTTAGGATCGGAACAAAAACCTAAAACAAGGTATTCTTCTAAGAGAAAATTCAAAGGTTACACTAAGAGAAGAATATCAAGAAAAGATAAAGATGTTAGAAAAAGTTTTAATAAACCCTCGAGGTTCATTAAAGGAAAAACCAACTTTAAGGATAAGGAAAGAAATAAGAACATTTAAGAAAAAACATGGAAGAGAACCTAAATATCCAAAAGGAAAACCTCTGAGCAACTGTAACTGTTGTTGGATATGTGGTGCAAAAAACCATAAGGCAGACACATTCCCACATAAAAACAAAAGAAAAGAAAATCTTCAGAGAATATTCTTTGAAGATAAGAGTCTAGTGTATGAACCAATAGACGAAGAAGATTTGTCGGATGTAGACTTTGAAATAGATTCAATCTATGAAGTGGTATCATAATACGAAACTGATAATGATGAATCTAATTTATGGTAAGCGTAAATATTCATGATGAATTCAGAAGAAGCTGTCATAGATGAAGAACTAATCCCATTGGATAATGCTCTGGTATATGAAGAATCCTTTCAGTACAAAGATCCATCCAAAAGTTGTTTGGAATGGAAACTGCCTAAGGTATATATCAATACTATTTATAGTAAGTCTAGGTTCAATTTTAAGTCTATAGTAAATGTCTCCTAGAGTGAGTCAATGACTCAGGTTTCTAGTACAGAACTAGAAACGTTTGATATCTCCCTTATTAATCTCACAAAAATCAAAGAGATGATAAATAAGGCAAAAGGAGAGTATAAGTACATTCATGTAGGCTTAGTCCAAGTAGGATTAATTCCTTTGTTTAATCTCCCAGTGAATAATCCTATGATAGCAGCTATTCTAGATAAAAGATAGAAAGAATTCAAAGATCAGCTGATATCAGGAGTACATACCAATCAGCAAATGGTCCTGTCTGGTTTCAAAGCCATCCAAACTATCTTATGACTTTGAGCAATAGAACATTAGGAAACTCTTTGACTTTAAGGATGAAGTCAAATAAGATGAATCAAATGAGTTCCCAGGCCAAATACTTGACATATCACACTAGGATTATTTTCATGTTAATCAACTCAACTAATCCTAGAGTGAAAAATAAGTCCAAGATAATAAAATTGTTCGAAGAAGGTTCAAATAATTATAAGCAATTTCATAGAAGAGAAATTAATCCTGTCGAGCTTAGCTAGCCCAAGAGTTGGGTGTTAATAGAACCAACTAAAACTTCTAGATCTATAGAATCTTCTCAAATTTCACAAAAGGGTAAAAACATTATCCTTAGTTTAGAAGAACCTATGAGAGGTTTTACAATCTCTGATCTTAAACTTGGAAGCTACCTTTCAAGAAGTCCATCTTTGAGACATGACTTTAGAAACTTCTCACAAGATCTAATTCCTAGGAGGTCAATTGACATACCTAGGAGAACCATCTCTGACACCATGTCAGTAGAAAGTAATGAAGAACCTTTGAGTAGGAGACCAAGATAAAATCATGAAGGAACTTCTAGAACATAAGAAGAGGATGGTCACTCATCTGATAATAAGAAGATCATAGGATACAAAAAAAAATTAGGATTCCTATATTTGCAGAAGATGATAATGATCAGGACCATATTAGCGTAATGAGATAAGTTCCTATAATTCTTGAGGTTGTAAGAGAAATACAAAAGATTTCTCAACAACATTCCATTCCTTTCAATGAGGTTTGAAAACTGGTGTCTCCTAAACCAGTGGCATCCCAAAATATCTTTAGCCCAGAAGAAATAAATTTGAGCACATACATTAAGGTAACATTCAAATTTGTAGGCTATTATGATTACTCTTTGGATGTGTTGATAGACATAGAAGCAAAAATCAGTAGTGTAAGACCCAATATGTTACCTGATGATTGATAGCACCCATTAGCTGAACCAATGGTCCTTAGAATGGCAAGAGAAGAGGTAAATGTGGTTACTCACTATGCATAAAAAGTCCCTATTACAATAGGTGGTGTTCAATTTACAATTGATAAGCTCTTAGCCTTTCCAGACTTAGATGCAGACATTGTCTTAGGAAATGCTTTCTTAAAAGGATAAAGAGAAAATTGCCCCTTTGTGCAAGATATAACTTCTGTCTTTCTTACAACAGTCAAAGTTCCAATTCAACTTAAACCAAAACTTAAACTTAAGTTTGGCTTTTATCCTATTCCAATATCTGATATATGTGGAACCATGCCCTGTGAACTAGCTTTCAGAGTGCTTGCCCAATATGGTGACTCTTGGCTTGAACACTTATTTGAATCAAATGATACCAATTGGTATGAACAGTTGTGTACTGAGCCACAAGTTATAATAGAAAATCCTATTATACGAAGCATGCAGTTGACTAGAACAAAATGGGATAAATTCTTAGCTAAGTTTGTTGATAACTTTAGTGAAGATCCATTAAAGTTATGGGTTCTAAATGGCTTCAAGGCCAAACTAGAACTAAAAGATCCATACACTATCATCGGAGTAAAAAACATAACATACATTGAAGAGATGATAGAAGAATTTGAAAAATAAATTCATGAATTGCTCGACAAAGGATTAATTAGAGATAGCTTAAGTCCCCATTCTAGTCCAACTTTCATGGTAATCAATCATGCATAATAGGTAAAAGCAAAAGCAAGAATGGTTATAGACTATCGTCAGGTGAACAATGCTACAAAAGATTATGGCTATAAGATTCCTACAACATAAGATGTCATAGATAGGTTAAGTCTTAAACAACCTTCTATTTTTTCTAAATTTGACTTAAAAAGTGGTTATTGGCAGGTTAAGATGGAAGAAGACTCGATACCTTTAACAGCGTTCAATGCTCCTTAAGGAATATATGAATGGTTGGTTATGCCATTCAGTTTGAAAAATGCACCTGACATATTTCAACAAAAAATGGACAATGCTTTCAAAGCATTAAAAAAGTTTTGTGTGGTCTATATAGATGATGTGTTGGTATTTAGCAATAATGAAATAGAACATATGAGCCACTTAAAATAAGTGATTGATATCTTTTGTAGGGAAGGTATGATTCTATCAGAAAGAAAGATAGAATGGTTCAAGGAACGTGTGAAGTTCTTAGGAATAAAGATAGCTAGAGGTAGGTATGGTTGCAAGATCATATATCAAAAAAGATAGTTATGTTTCCTGATGAACTGGAGGATATGAAGCAAGTACAAAGGTTTTATGGACTTGCTAATTATGCTTGACAGTTTATTAAAAATCTATCCAAATACTTAGGTAGAATTTCAAAGAAAACTTCTCATGAAACACCTTGGTATTAGGATGATGAGGATACACAAGCAATATGAGAGGTGAAAGAGAGAATGAGAAATTTGCCTTGTCTAGAATTACCTTCAGATACAAATGAGTTAGTTTTAGAAACAGATGCTTCAGATAGTAATTGGGGTACAGTCCTTAAAATTAAAGGTCATAAACCTGAACTTATTTGTAAGTACTGATCTGGAACTTTTAAAGGTGCAGAAATGAATTATCCATTATTGAACTTTAAAGAGGCTAGGCAAACTAGACTTCTGCGATTACAATAATGGTTTAGTTATTACAAGTTTGATATTGAATATATTCCTTATGATAAAAATGTAATAGTTGACTCTCTTTCGCGTGAACTTGTTAATATTGTAGATGAACCTTACTGCAAGGAACAAGCTGTGTTGGATATGCAAGAAACAAGGGCATATAAGGAAGCAATGCCCATCCAAAAGAAAGAATATTGAGAGCATAGGCTCTGAGAGTGAAAGCTCTGATTCTTTAAGGATGGCAAAAAAGGCAAGGATTACAACAAATAGTCTTTATTGGCATTGCAAGCATATGGAACATTGGTCTTTAATGTGTCCACTAAAAATAACAAATGATCAGTTGGTAAAGTGGATAGAAGAAACAAAAGTCAATGGAGTCAACAGATGGCTCGCTTTGAGACTTGAAAAAGTACGAAAGAGGAATTTTCAAGAACAAGTGTGAAAAGATAAGCAGGTTCAGAAAGAATCTAACTCTGGTGATAATGGTCACGATGTAACATCTAAGTATCCAGAAATGGATAAATCACTATCTGATGATGATCTTCTAGATGAAGAGGAGAACCCTCTTGAAGAAGAAGATGTAATAGGGTTACTTAGAGAACCATTAGAGAAGTATGATTATAAAGTGAAGTTCTCAAAACCTTCACATTATAATACTCCTCTGGAGAAGATAGAACCTTCTGGATGGAAAGATGAACAAGGCAGAGAATGGAACGAGCTTGTATTAAAACAGAAAATGAAAGTTTTTGATCTCGAAGGAGATGAGGCTAAAACAGCCTGGAAGAATCGAAAACTTTCTCAAGAAGGATTCTGGTTATATTCGAAGTGTTTTAAAGAGGTAGATAAGATGAACAATAACCATCTTAAAGAAAACCTTGAAAGAACATTTGAGTATATCAAGAAGCTTGAAAAGAAGCTTGGTCTCTACACAAGAGGCAAAGAAAAATGATGAACAAGGAGCAATAAAGAAAAGAGCTCTTATAGAAGATAGAGTGTTACATGCCAAGGGATATAAGAGAGGCAATCAACAGCAAGATTACTAACTCAGTACAAAACCTACTCAAAGTCAATACATCACTGTATCTTTACATTCATGATCAACCAACTGGTCTCAGTTTACAGGTGGAAGCTAAAAAGGCAACAGAAAGCATACCCTTGGTAGATGCTGGATTAGTTAGTGTTCTAGAAATTGATCTAGAATAAACAAAGAAAGAATTGCCTGACATTGTTATACTAGCGTTAAAAAAGTTAAATCTTGATTATGGATTAATTACTTTTTTGATAACCAACACTCTAATGGAGAATGAAGAAGATGGGATACCAAGGTATCCATATCAGCTTTGGGAAGTGCATTAGAGTTCCTGTTATGAATTAGTGAAACCACAGAGCATTGATAAAGAAAGCTTGGAGAGAAAATGGAAAGAGCAGAAAGGCGTAATAGGAGATTTCAACAAAGCTATCCTTATTGAAAGTTTTAAAACAATTCTGGAAAAGATAGCTTATGATCATGATCAATTAGTTCTAGGAGATACGAGGATGTTCATGTCTATGCCAATGAACAGTTTACCAAGTTCAGTTGCTCGAGATCGAGAATTCAAAGTAGGAAGATAGAGAGCAACATATCTATAGCACAAACTTGAATAAAAGCATCCTAGCTTGAACTTTCAAACTAAAATATTCGGACAATGGCTGAGGATCAATGGATAAATGCATCATCAAAAAGAAATTCAAAAGATAAGGCTAGAGGAAGAAGATGACCCAGAAAAAGATGAAAACCTACATGAAATTGACATGCAAGCTGTCATGCATGATGCCTACTGATGGGCAGGTGGCCAGGTGTCACGAATCAGATAAAAAGGAATCTTATCTCCACTGATAAAGATGACCCTCTTAGTTATCGTGTAGCAATTATATTTCTACTTTTATCATGAATGGTGTATTAACTAGCAAACATCAGTGTGTGATTGCTTTTTACTATGCACATATGATAAATATGTAAAGTTGGTTAAAATGGTCTATAGACACCAGCTGTATCACTTTTTTATTTTCGTTAGTTTGATAGAGATTCCTGACATAAAGGAATCTAAGGTCCACTATCAGTAAAGATAATTTTGAGAGTGCGCCACTTGACATTGTCGGCCATTTTCAAAATTATTGAGTGTATTATTTTACTTTTGAGCTGGCAAACGGTACTAGAGGCATCAGCTTTGTATTATAAATACTCCTTAGCTCATTGAGTTTGGGGAGGAGGAGAAATATATCCAGAAACTTGTTTCTAAAATTCTCTTAAAATTTCTTATCTTTTGTTCATGTCTTCTACCATAATAAAAAATTTTATTGATAGTTTGTGTCTTTTAGATTTTACAAATCTGAGGGTTGTTAGAAACTTAAAGCATGAGCTTGCAGAAACAAGAAAAGCAATGTGTGATCAACATATTGAATACTACAATGAGCATTGCGACTGTAGGGAAGCAAAAAGAACATTAGCATTGATCAACCACATCATAGGATTTTTAGATAACATTCTTAACTCCCGTGTACCTTGATATATTGATTCCAAACGGTTTGTTCAAGAAGGAGTGCTCGTAGTAAGACCCCAAGAAGAAAAAGAGGGCAACAGATACACAGAATAATCTTTAACTTCCAATAAAGAATCGTTGATGACGGGTAAGAAGTAATATAAAAGCTTTGATTGCGAAAGTTAGTGGATCCAGCCTACTTCGAGGTATACGTCTATCCTTGTATAAATTATTAAAATAAGTTGTTATTGTGATTGTGAAATAAACTGTTATTGTGTTATGATAAATTGAAGCAAGAGCCTGAAAGAAGGTTAATGATTTGTGTGATATAGAAGTGTTTAAAGAAAGTATGTTATGTCTAATAATTGTTCTAATCCTGAATGTTTTCATTTAGATTATGGTGCAAGTAGGGACCAGTAATAGGATTGCTAAACTATGTTATTGATCGTGTTACTTCTCTAAGTGTAATTGTGTAAACCTTAAATCAAAATTAAATCAACATTCTAAATATTTAGAAGAATTAGTTTTGAGATAATGAATTTGAAAAATATTTTATAAAAAATAGAGCACCTTTAAGATTTGTAGCTAGTTTTAGATATTTTAATGAATATAAAAAATTAAAAGAAATTAGAAAATCTAGACAATAATTTGATTAAATTATTTTTAATTTTAGATGTTAAGATCCCTAAGTATTTCTTAATTTTCACCTGAGATAATTTAAGTTTAGTCTTAGTTGATCTAAATTAAGAAAAGACTCTCTTTGAATGGTATGAGAGCCTAGCATAGTTAATTAATACATAAGGGATTAAAATAAAAAAAATTTTTATAAAAACAATTTTTTGGGAATTGGAGTTTATAGAGAAATAAGCAATAGGGTTACTGATTTTGAATATAGATAAAAAGGACTCATATTAGATTAATAAATATTTTTAGAATCGTATTAGATTGGGAATTAAAATTAAAACCCACATTTTTTAGGTAATTGTATCGTGTGGTTCTAGTGCCTCATGATTTTGTTATGGAACCCATAGGATTCTAATGGAAGACATGAGTATATAGCCATGGGAGGTACAGATGTACAATAGATTTGGCATAAAAACTGAAATGATTTTGCGAGCGGAAGATCAGTTCATGAAATCCTGACACTGGTCTTAAGATCAAGACCCAGATCGTTGCACCATTTTTTCTTAATTTTCTAAGTACATGTAGACAAAAAGGGATTGTTGGAACATTGATATGACAGTTTATGGCAATTGGACCTACTTCACCGACTTAGTTACGAACCCACTGCACAATTAAATCTTGTTGTCTTGGTACCAAAAAGGTGATGCCCTCACCCCAGGGGCCCTCACCCCCCGACCCGACGAGCATCGTGAGGGAGGGTAAATCATGGTATCCAGCCTCCTAGACGGAGACCCAGGTCTTGGTGCCCACAAATCTTCTTGTCTATAATCATATGGTTTGTCTCTCCTTTTTCCTTTCAAATAAAAAAAAACATTATGTGTACTGTTCCTACTTGCTAATTATTCATTTAAGATATTGTTTCAGTGATGTTTTCCCAACTCCCTCCCAACAGTGATTGCTAGGATTGGGTTCGCATGTCGCCTAAGCCCATTTCGTAGAAGTTGCAGTGGACCAATGGATATGTTCAAATGGCAAGCAGGGCTGGGTTTTCGTTCTCGGACTAGGAGGAAATAACTTAAGAAGTTCATCACCAGACTCGGATCCGTGGGTATTGTGGAATAAAAAGGAAAGAACCAACTGGACAAACGATTCCATGGCCGATCCAAACCGAATAAATTCAATTAGATTGCCAATAATCCGTCGCACCAATCAAGTGAATGATTTTGTCTGCTTTCTGAACCAAAAGGAGAACGGAAATAGCGGAAAGCAATGGGATAAATGGTTTGCTTATAAAGCGGCTTACGGGAAAAAAAATTATTACAAATAACATGTGATCCCAGGAATGACCCTCCCCACCCTACCGTATGTACATATAGATTCCATATCAATGCTCCTACATGAAATGATTATCTACGCTACCGCACAAACACTCATAGACTTTCAGTCTCGTGTTACCGTGCGATTAGCATAACAAAGATATATTTTTGATCAGATCAGATCAGGTCAACTATTTTGATTATCGGGCACCAAAATAAAATATATCCTCAAAACGGCTTCTGTAGGTACATGAACATATCCTGGAGCGGAGACAACTGATTATCACTACCTTGAAACTGCGACGCAAAAGCATTTTCCATACTGGCATCCATGTAATTGTAAGGAAAGTCGAGGGCATTTATGTTGCTACCCCAATCTTTCCATTTTGGCTCACTTTGCACCTCGCACGTGAATTCTGGGGAGACCACGTGCTCCGAGCAGCTCGAGTCCGTGTGTAACTTCGGTATCGAATCAGAATTGTCAAAGTATACATAATCGCTCGGAGTTCTCGTTGCCGACGACGGCGCATGGGGCGGCGCCATAATTTCTGGCTTCTTATCTTCAACTATTTCAGACGATGAGTAGTAGTTGGTCAATTTTCGATTACTCGATTGCCCTTGCTTCTCGATTGAACCTTTCTTGTTGTATATGCGACACAGCACCCAATCATCGAGCTGCAACCAAATCAAAACCGTCGATTTAGTCAAATCATAAATGATCCAACCTTATCTAAAATGAAAAGAAATCGATTAGTGAAATTAATTTAATATTCCGTAATTATAATGCAATTATTATGTCACATTCAACGATCAATTTGGTTATTCATTGACGAAAATTAACCTAACGAATTGGTGGGCCTTAAACGCTTCAAGCTCGTTCATCAATCTAATCAACATCTATCGATTCTTATGATTGTGTCTATTTGGTCCCCTTCATTGCAGGGCAAAAAAGTAATTTAAAATGCTCATTCGACGCGAATGGAGAAGTCGGGAAATAGCGAATATACCCTTAAGCTATTTTTCTTGCGAGCAGATCGATCCACGTCTGCCAATCGATATTCGTGCATGATCCAATTGGTCTTCTCTCCTTTAGGAGCCTTCCCTGCGTAGAACACCAAAGCCTTCTTGATTCCAACAGGTTTCGGCTGTCCAATGGGCTTATCTGCGCCGGTTGCCTTCCAGTACCCAGACCCCGCAGCCCGGTTCGGTCGGGATCCGTTTGGATACTTCCTATCTCTAGGGGAAAAGAAATACCACTCCTTCTCTCCATACAACGCCAAGCCTGTAATTCCAACAATAATTACTTGTAAAATGTTGTAAAGAAACGCCTAATTCAACCACCAACTCGATCTCTTGCGCAAAAAAAAATCATTGTTCATAAACGAAAGTGACATAAACTAACCAGGCAAATCCCACGGGTCGTACTTGTAGAGATCGATTTCAGCGATTATAGGGACAGCAATCTGCTGC
Organism: Dalechampia spathulata; assembly: GCA_948192965.1. NCBI lineage: Eukaryota > Viridiplantae > Streptophyta > Magnoliopsida > Malpighiales > Euphorbiaceae > Dalechampia > Dalechampia spathulata. Next base: position 120,890 of record CANYBF010893282.1, on the reverse strand, counting down.
GATGCACATTTACGGCAGAGATAGTGCATCACAAGCTCCTCGTCCGTCGGATGGAACCTGAATCCGGGTGGTAACTGTAACGCTGCTGCCATTTCTTATTTGTTGACCTTTTTACCCTTCTTGTCAAATGCTAGTAATCCTCTAGAACAACTTGTGCTGTGTTGGCTTCAGTTACCGCTTCTTGTTTGTAGTGTAATGCAGCGGCGCTTGAAACTTAAGAAGCAAGGGAAAGCCACGAATTTATAGAGAAACGGAGGAAGACACATCACAAATTACACAAAGTAGGCGTGATTTCTAGAATACACGTGGGCGATACTCTAAACTTTTTTTTTTCGTTGTTTTTTCTTCCGTGACAGTAGATTGGACACGTGGCGTTTTCCCAAGTGGGGGTGCGTGCGTGTCGATAGCCCACATGGAGAGCTTGATTTTGTCATTGCTTACGACTTTTGTTTTGGACTGTTACCATTACAAACATCACTGTTCATTAGAATAATAACGCGCTTTTACTCGGTGCTATTCAGGTCACGCTAGATAAGGTGTTTCTTTTGAATCGTTGGCTCCTCATTGACCTTAAATTCATGCACCAATTATCATTTCATTATATTTTTATTTATTTATTTCATTTTTACAGTTCACGATGCTTCCCAAAATTTTAGAAATAAAGCTTCGAACCCATATTTATAAATAATAAAATTAACTAAATATTTATTTTAAATAATTATTAATAATGGGTAATTAAAAATAAACAGAAAGTGAAAGATATTTATGCATAATTGTTTTGGAAGGAAAAGGCGTCATCGCCGGCCGTGAAGCGTGGGTAAAAGGTTGTTATCTGGCGTTTCTCTTTTCTCTGTTACACGGGGAAATGAGCCGACAGTTAAATGGCGGATGAGAGATCCACCTCATAGAGAGTTGGAGAGAGACACGTGCCACGCTAATAGTTCTCTCCCCTTCGATTATTTGGCATCATTCAGGTGAAAGAGCCTCCTTTCCACTGGCGTGGCTTATTCATTTCTAATATCTAATATTTTTTTATTATTAAACATATTAAATAATAATCTAATATTTTTCAGAAGAATTAAAGAGTTTAGATTCAAACATACATTATTGTATACGGGGTTCAAAAAATTGAATAAATATATTATATTTGATAATTTTGATTTGGTTTTTCGGTTTTTGATTTAGGTTTGATTATTTTTTAAAAAAATTTTAGTTTTTGATTTAGTTTAAATGTTAAATAATCGAATAAATCGAACAAACTGAATAATTCATCATAAAATAATATCATTTTACATTACTATTTAAAATGATATCATTTTATATCAATTATATGATTTATAAATTCGATTTTCACTTTATTTAATTTATTCAATTCGATTTGATTATTATAAATTTAATTTTTGATTTATTTGATTTTTGATAAATTTTGATTTGATTCAGTTTTATAGGTTTAATTTTCGATTTATTCGATTAAATTTAAATCTTTCAGAAAACCAAATCAAATAAACTGATGGCTCCTAATTATATATGGATTTCTATTGCAAGGACTAAAAAAATATTAAATATTATTTTAATAATACATTTCGTCTACATGTATGACTATGATTCGTTTACCATGGTTGACGTCAATTAAAGCTTTTTTTCAATACCATGATGTGAAAAATTATAACATAGTTGTTCCAATTCTTAAATAAAGGATAAAGTTCAAGGTAGAAAAGGGCAAGTGCCAATTCGAGTGATTGAACTGAAGTTCCAACAATCATTACAGTAATATTAGAAGCCTTAATTTTTTCGAGTACGTAAAAGAAAAATAAAAAATGCAAATAGATATATACTAATTTTTTGGGTTGCTGAATGAATATTGACGTGTCGATAGTTATTATATGGACGTGGATAAGGATAAACGATGGAAGTTACTAAGCAACAACTGAATTCGCACTACTTCCACTCCATACCCCGTTTTTCTTTCTTTCTTTCTTTCCTTGAAAAACAATGAATTAATACAGGCCATTATAACAATCATAAATTTTCATTCAATACTAATAATCATAATAATTTCTTTAAATTTTTAATACTGGGGGATTATATAAATAAAATTATGGTCTAAATATTTTTACTATTTTACTGCACGCATTGTGTGTGCGTGTATATATTAACCAGTAGACTTTATATTTTATGTTTAATATTTCAAATCAATATATGAAATAATAATAATAATATTTAGCCAGGTCATTATTGGGACAATGGGACCCAGTTAGCTAACTTCCATGATGCAGATTGCCTCCACGTCACCTATGATCCATGTTGTAGTTGAACTTCCAACTGACACGTGTAGATAAGAGACTGACAAATGCGTGACCTACACTGGTCGCAAGGAGTGACCTAATAAAGTCTTTCACTGTGACAAAACTGCCCTCAGTTGGGTGACGTGGTGGTGCGTGATTGGTTAGGAGGCGACGATGAGGAATAGGCAGTATTTAGTCAATTCGCTGAAAGCAATCCATTTATCCAACGGCTTATATATGTGGGCCCCGTCAAATCATCAATCAAACGGCCTAAAATTTTCGGAGCGGGTGGCGGTCACCACGGGGGAAATGTCAAAACCTTTGACGACGGGACGAATAAAAATGATTGATGAGGGGTTGAATATTGATGTCGTAAGCTGAAACCCTTCTGTCATCAACTTCGAAATACAAGATACAATTAATTTTAATTTAATTTAATTTATATCTATTAAATCAAATTAAATGTTCATTATGTTTATTTCTAATTTAATTGTAAAATAAAAATCACTAACTCAAAAAATTATTTTTTGAAAAATTGAATGATTTCTGTTTATATTTTTCAAATTAGTTTCAACCTTGCTAAGATATTCAATTCCACGGACGAAAAATACGTCTTCCAAATATTTGGCTGCATGTATATGTAATTGCAAAATTAAATTAAGATATTTAAGAAGTTGGGTTTGGATGATGTGGCTTGATTTTTTTAGAAAAAAATCAAAATTGATGCAAGTAGCATTGGACCGTCTTAATAATGCAGGATTAACCTAATTTTTATTCATTTTTGGCATTATCATTAATGCATTTTTCTTATTTACAATATCTGTAATGTTGCCATTATTATCTAGAATACAACAAACTGCACTCCCCAGAAAATTAGGTTGAGTTTTTTTATTATTTTATAATTTTATTCTTCTGATATATATATTTTAAATAGATTTATATTGGTATCTTATGATACTATCACATAATATTTGAAGAATTTCTTATATTTATTTAATATCATGTTAATTCAACCTGCTTTCATTTTCAAAAATAAATAACTCTTAGGCTTGAAAAACTCTTATCCCCTTATTTTCTCCACGTGATCAAAATATGATAATTATCTCTTTACACGTTCATTTGATATTCTTTTTTCATGGAAGATGATCTGACTACATGATCCTTTCATTTTTGATATTAAAATGGCGTTTTTTGTTATTTTATTAAGCAAAAGCAATTAAAAAAAACTTGCAACAACAAACATTTATTTAAAAATAATAATTATTTATCTTTTTAACATCGGAGAGAATTGATGGTTTAATTTTTATATTTCAATTGGAAAAAAATAATTTATTTTCAATAAATTGTATATCATAATTTATATTTTATAAATGATATTTAGGAAAATAATGTCGCAAAAAATACAGTAAATGGAAAACCAATTTATGTCGATCAATGACACTTTATAGGATGGATGAATTCACACTGAATTTGGGGAAATTAGAGGATTCGAATTTATTGGCATGGTAATGGGCAGAAAGTTGGTAGGTTGAAAGTCCAAATCAAAAAAAAAAAAAAAACCTTCAAATCACAAGATCCGGCCGCCGAAATCCACTGAACGTGGACAACTTGCTGTAGATGAAATAAATAAATAATGATACAGACTGAAAATGAATTTTCACCGTCAATTAAAATTAATGGTTGTAAAATAAATTCCTTCCGGGTACAATCAGCTTTTCTTAATCAATATACATGTAATTAAAATTTTAATCATGATTAGTTAATAATATTTGTGTTGACACTGGTTGTGGATTGACAGCGTTCATGATCAAACTGCATTAGATTAAAATAATAACAATAATAATAATGTAATTGCTTAGCTGAGCTAGCAGTATTATCTGTGGGAATAGAATAATGGGGATTTCGTCAACCAAATTATGACCCACACTCTATATTTGCTTTCCAGGTATTCGATTGTAACGTGACCTGTGCTTAAGCATGCATGCTTTCTATTTCTTTTCTCAAAAAATAACTCATACTTTTATAAATAAATAAATAAATAAAATTTCCTTATGTTTAAAATATAAATTTATATTTAATATTCCACTAAAATTTTACATTTTCAATTATAAAGATTATAATATTACATTAATAAAAAAAATAAAAGCCAAAGTATTTAAAATTTTAAAGATCAAGTTTAAGAAGAAAATGATATAGACATAAATATGTTGTAGGATAATGACAAGAAAACAAAGACACCGCATGAAGAGGACCGGTCGGCTGCAGCAACAAGCTTGACCATTGGTTTTACATCAATTTTCGGAGTGCGTTTTTTGTTTGTTTGTTTTTTTTTTTGTGAATGTCTAGGTTAAATGAACATGCTTGGTAATATGAATGAGTTCCTTTGACTGGGCCCTCGTCGGGAAAGTAGAAGACGCTAATTGCACCTTATTAATATTATTATGTTGGTAATTTGGAAAAGGGAGGGATCACCTTTTGCTGTAAACTAGCCGCCAACTTGTCTGTTGCTATTATCGGCAAGTCCATGCCTCCCCTAGATCTTCATCAACCCCATTTGTATCACCAACTGGATGGATTTCTCCAATAAAATAATAATTAATTAATTTTATTCCTACGAATAGAGTGCGTGGATTTGGATCTACATTACCTTTTTGTGTTTTTATTGGCTCCTTAATATTTAATTTATTTTTAGAATTAATTATATAAATGATATTTTTTTACTTTATAATAATGTTAATTATTTGTTGAAGTTCTATAAAAACAATGATCTTTTAAAATATTAAATTTAAATTTTTAGTAAATTTAAAATGAATTTGAAAATAGATTTTATGACATAAAATAAATTGAAATTAAATTCATATAAAATTTTTTAAAAAATTCATAATTTTTTTTATCAAGTCCATTCTCATTGAAAATGTAAAATTATTTGGGGGACTATTGTTAGTTCCAAAAATTGAATTTATTATTATTATGAGCTATATGAATTGATTTTATAACATATGAATGTGGAATGAGATTTATGACCATGATATGATAATAATGTTAAATTAATACAAATTGAGATATATTGAATTCCATTTTGCATGATAAGATGGAAATCAAAGAAGTTAAAATTGATGTGTATTCTAAAATAATTAATGAGAACATTTCAACAACAAAAAAAAAAAGAATAAAAAAAAAGAGAAACTAGAAATGGAGAAAAGGAGGGGGGGAACAATGACGAATAATAAAAGGGAGGAAATGGAGGGTGTGGGGGGAAATCCTGGATGTTTCGTAGAATGTTCGTAGCCTCACGTTCTAAATAAAAGATATTATTATATATCTATGGAGAACACATATTATAATTTTGTCGTATTATTCGACAAAGCTGCATGCAAGCACTAATCTTTGCTTCTGATAGGGATTGATTTCTTCTTTTAAATATTATAATTATTTCATTTTTTTTAATATAATAAGATCGACTTTGTAATGATGCTTTAATTCCACGGTCCAAACCATCTTCTTTTTAGCCCATTGTGTGTGAACGGGTTCGGATCATATCACCATCACTCCACTACACTATTTTCAGGATTGATGTTGATATAAATCAACTTAATTTTATATTACTTCGTTTTTTTTTTATCATATATGTTTTTAGGTTACAATGAAAGAGATTGAATGCATGGCCGATGATATTGCATAATTTTTTTTAATTAATATTTGATCTTGACTTGCACAAAATCACATGATTTTATTATCTTAACCTGAAAAATGAACATTATAATGTATTTTATTAATGCAAAATCCAAGTGTTAAAGTATTTTGTTAATTTTTAACTTTTTGAGCATTTTGAAATGAAAAATCATTCATATAATTGGACACAAAAATTATAAATCTTGGTCTATTTGAAGGAAAAACCGGTAAGAAAAATTAGGTTATCTTTGAGAAGGCAGCTTTATTCCTATGGCGGCTTTCAAACTTTCAATTGGTTTTGGCAAATTGCACATGTTTCAAAGAAAAGCTGCATGCATTTTCTTATTTTCAAATACAAAGACTTTCATATATATATGTATATGTTGGAAGGGAATGAGGGGCGGCTTGACATTAGCTTATTTGAACTTGTTTATTCGCTGATCTCTTACCAGCTTTAGACCTAAATTTACAAGAGTTAAAAACATTATAAAAAAAAAACACTAGTATTTTTTTAGAAAAATTGTACAAATAATGATTTTTTAAAAGTCTAATACACTTTCTTTTGAAAAGTTTGATGTATATTTATTATAAATTTATAGTAAAAGTTATTATTTTTATAAAAAGTTATTATCTGTTTATTGTACAAGTTTAAAATTTATGTGAAATACTATTTTTTGGAATATAATTAGATTTAGATTAGTTTAATACATTTTTTAGATTTAAATAATACATATATCATGAAGCTCAAGAATTTTTCATTAAAATCAGAATATTACAAGTAATAGGCTTTTATTTTTCTAAAAAATCCAATACCGTAGTAAATAATGATGGTTGGCAGAACATTTTTAAAAAAAATTATTAGTTACATTAAATCTTCATAAACATAATTAAATCATTTTAATTAGTTACAACTCCTACATTAGGGCATGATTACAATGAAATAATAATAATATTGAATTAATAAATCTGTTCACATTGGACACACGGTAAGTGATTCGGGCGGTTTCACATTAATTAGTATTATAAACTATGGTCAACTGATGTTATCATGTTAGATGAGGATCACCCCATGAGCACCAATCAGGTACTTGCAATCTTTTCAGTTCAATGATTTTAATACAGCTTTTATTTGTTTATTTAAACGTTGTCGTATTCCCATAAAATACATAACACATAAAATGGTCTTCCTTCGTTGGACGTAAACTATCCATCGCCCTGGGAGACAGACCTTAATTACAACCAATATATAGATAGTATGAATTTTATCAATAATATATTATATAATTTAATATAATAATATTACAAATCACCGGTTCTAGTACAATTAAAAGTCAAAACTATTAACTGTTTTTTCATAATTTTGAATAATTAATAAATAACTTAAAATATTAATAATTCAAACTTATAAATTTGATATAAATCTTAATTTAAGGAGACTTTATGGAACTTAAGCTTTTACATTAAAGTTATATATTAATCATGCTATTAAATTGAATTAATTTTTTTTCTAAAATTTCAATCTTAAATGTTGAATTAAGTAATATTTTTATTCTGCTCTCTTTTTATTTTTTATTTTTGTTAAATGTTAAACTCAAATAAGAGGCCCTACAAAATTAAGTTCAATTCATAACTAATTTATTTTTATGGGAATTTAATTTGATGTTTTATATTTTGATAACTTTCCTTAATATTTAATTTAATGTTTTCTACTATTTATTCTTAAATTGAGTTTGATATCATAATTTATATTAAAATTAAGGAGTATTTGTAATTCAAATTATTTTAATGTGATAACATAATTTAGATTGATTTAATTCATTTAAATAAGTTAAAGTGACTAAAAATAACATATTTTTATTTAATATATTGAGTTATTTATATTTTTAATAATATTTTTGTATCATTAAATAAAAATAATAAATACAATTTAAATTTATATTAAAAGTTGAATATATTAGATGAATAAATTTTATAATTTTTTAAACAATTAAATATATTGAACAACTTATATATTTAAAATTTATATCAATGTTATTTAACATTTAATTCTTCATCTAATCGAACACCAGCAAAATAATTAATATCTTGAATAATAGCTTAAAGTTTTTGACTTATTTTTTGTATTTAATATATCAAATTATTTGTATTTCAAAATTTTTTATAATACAATCAAGGAATCACAATAATTAAAATTTTAAAATTATATTAAACGTTAAATATCTTAATGAATAAATTTTATAATCACTAGTAATTAAATTTATCAAATAACTAATAAACTCAGCATAAAAGTTTCAATATTTATATTATTCAATATATAAATTTGAGTTTCATCATGCATCATCTTAATTTATTTTCATTAATCATTAACTACATGATAAATTTAAATTAAATGGGAATTTTAATGGTTAATGAGATAAAATTAGTTTGGGGAGAAAAGAAAATCTCCTGATTCAGATAAGCAGTAAGCATAATTGAACATTTTTATTTAATTTCATACTATGTAATAAAACTAGGTTGAACTTTTGAACTTTGCCAGTGTATACATATATACATACATATATATAAATATATGTAACATTTTTTTTACATTTTTTTTGCTGATTTTTTCAGTTTAATTTTCAGACAACACTAAAGATGTACATCAAGAATATATACAAATCAAATGACAAGCATCAGAGCTCCTAATTCAGACTAATATTGGATGAAGAAGGTGAAACTTCTGTGCTACAGATAGGGCAAAGTTTCTTGATCTGTAGCCAATTGGTAATACATTCAGAGTGATAAGGATGCTGACATGGAAGAAGAGATGCCAATGCTTCACCTCCTTCATATTCCACTTGACAAATAACACATCTGTCGATCCCACTTTTGTTCTCTAAGAATCCATATCTGCATGGATTCAAGCACTTTGATATTTCATCTTTTGATAATCCTGTCCTTGCTTCTCCTATGAATTCCCCTAATGCAATCAGTTCCTCGTATGAAAGTTCATCGGGGTCGATCTCATCTTCTTCTTCGTCTTCGTCTTCATCCTCATCCATGTCTTGGTCGCTATTGCTATCTTGCGTTTCAAGAAACTCAAGTTCTTGACTTTCGAAATATTCATAATCGTTCATTCCATTGTTTTCTTCACTGGAAAGATCTTGCTGGCTTTCATTTTCATCTTCATCTTCTTCTTCTTCCCCCTCCTCTTGGCTATCGCTTTCAATGCTTGTCAGGGCATTGAATGCCCTCTCTTGCTCTTGTAAAGCCATGGCAATAGCGAAATCTGAATGTACTTGTTCGAGTTGGGCAAACGGAACCCTTCTTGCCGCTTGCTTTCTATCCTGATCATCGCCCGGTGATCGCTTCCTTTCTTGGTTGTTCTCCATCGAGCCGGAACCGAAACCCGGATATCTAACGCAGCAGAAATCGGAAATCTGGGATGGAATTTGTTCGAAAAAATTTTATTACAACTTATATAAAGCATAAAAAGTAACATATATTTTAGAGATTTCTTTGGACAGAAAGCTAACTTCCATGCAAAGCAACCGCAGAAAGAAGACAAATCTCTATAACAATGTTGATGGAAACAAAACTTCCAGATTCCAAATTTCGTTCAAAGTATAAACTCCGAGGAAATGGCATTATTCTTGAGTTAGAGAGGGAGTTGTTCGTGTTCCTTGTGGGACAAGGAAGGAAGCTTAATTTACGTTTGAAGCAACTGGGAAATCAGCTGTCATAAGTTAATGACAAGTATATTGAATTTTCTTATTCCAAAGTTTTTATGTTTCCCACAAAATCCAACGATGCTCTACACGTCTCCCTTTCAGTATTGCTACGTAAATACATATCTCCTAAGTTACTTATACAATTGAATCTCCTCATGAACATAGCTTAATATTAACTTCTTGATTTATTTAAATCCGAATTATAAAATAATTTTCATGAGACATATTTTTGTGGTTTCAAATCGATCCAAAACATTATTTTGGTACACTAAAATGACCCGCCTCAAAGAATCAATGTTAGCGAGGATAATAATGAAATCGTTTTCCACGCCAACTTAAATTACCATTTTTTTTAAGGACGATAACAACATGTTCTTAACATGAATCATATCAACTCTTTATATACTATTAGAAGTCGACACCCTCCCCTCAATAGATGTGTGCCCTGCGGAAACAGTCATGATACAGAAAGCCCGTAAAGGCTATTTCCATATTCTGTTTACACGATTTTACCGTTTATTTGGTTTTTTTATGCGATTATCATCCACCCTCTACAATGATCGTATAACTGTTAACTAAACTAGCAATCCGTGATCTTAACTTTTTTAAAAATCTAAATGACCGGAAACTAATCGGTTATCAGAATTTTATTAATTTTTTGAAAAATCAACTAATATGAGAGAGATATTTATCTTAAGTTATATATATATATATATATATATGAATATTCATCGTATTTAATGATGATTTGATTTATTTAATATCAATTATTTTTATTTTTTATTTTTTGAATAAAGTAGAAGATACAGTTAGTGAGAATAACATCCATCAAAGAAAAAGACTATTTCAAATATGTTAAAATTGATGAATTTTGTTAACAAAAAAATTTTGGATTTTTTTAAAATTTCCAAAAAATATCAGATTTTTAAAAAAAATATATAAAAAAAATATTTTAAAATTTCACTTACTTTAACATATAAAAAAGTTTATTTCAAATTAATTTTTGATTTACATTTGTTATTTTTAAAAATATTTACAAAAATCAGTTACTTATTAAAAAATCATTATGTTTATGCAAATTTAAAAAATATATAATATTAATATAAAACATAAAAATAAAATAAAATTTGTAATTTCCGTAAATATCCGGAGCAAATATGAATAATGGAATGTCTGAGCTGGGCTTAAAATGGTTATATTCTGATCGGACTTTTAATAGAAGATCCTAATAAACCCAAATTGTGGCCCATCTTGTCAGTACGTGTTTGAAATTACTAATCATCATTAAAATGATATTAGCATTTCATATTAATATAATTTATTTTACCTATCATTTATCATAATTTTATATTTTATTTTTAAAATTTTTTTATCACGATAACATTTTTTATAATTTTAATCAATATTTATCATTTAAACATTATATACTTATAAAAATTTTATTTAATATTCTTATTTATGCTTACCATTTGCATACAACTTAATAATATTTTTTTTAATTTTAATAAATATTTTATATTTTTTAAAAATTATAAATAATATTTTTATTTATGTAATTTTATTATCAAAATTAGTTATTATAAATTAAAACTATTACTATTAAATAATTAAAATAAAATAAAATTAATTTTTATAAATTATCTATTACAAATTTAAAGTATTTTTGAAATTTTAATAATTCAGATGATTATATTATTTAAATCCTAAATAATTATAGGATTTTCATTGAAAAAATTAAAGTTAATAATATGTAATATTTTATAACTTTAATAAATATATTATATTTTAAAAATAATTATAAATGAAAACCCAAAAAGAGTTGAAGAGAGAGAAAATGGAATATAAGAAATTTGTAGTGGTTTTGCCAACAAATGCTTACATCCACTTACCTAAGCAAACAATTTAGGTTTTCACTAAATCAATATACAAATACAATAAAGAATTATTCTCACAAGAATTCAATCTCAAGTGTTTTCCTAAGGCTCGCACTAAACCTCATTTAATTACAATTCCTTCTTATTTCTTAAAATATAATCCAAAAGAAAGAACAAAAATGATTGGAAATCCAGAAATCCTTTTTAAAGGATTTACAAATCAAGAAATCAAGAAATACTCAAAAACACATAAAAATGTATTTAACAAAAAAATGATGAGTGTAGATTGATTTCCTATTTCTAATAAGGTTAATCTACACTTATATAAGATATTACAAGCTTATATGACCGTTAGAGATGCATTAAATATAAAAAAGAGCCGTTATACAACTTTTTCAAAAATACTAAAAAATACATATTTTTACCCGTACGGTCGTACGGATTCACGTACGACCATACAACACTCATAAATAAACCTGAAAATGATGCTAAAGCATTCGTACAATCGTACCACCAAGTGATACGCCCGTACCAAACTTTCTACTAATTTTTTCATCTCGTATGACCTTTTGGTACGTTTGTACATCCTAGAAAACCAAATGGCACGCGCCATACGTGATCCTGAATGCCCATATCAAGCTTAAAAACATTCAAAATTTTAATAATTTTTCTAAAATATTGTTTGTTAACATCAAAACTAAGATCAATGACCCCAAGGTTTAACAATAAGTAATATTTTCCTTTATATAATTTTATCATAGAAATAAGTCATTATAAATTAAAACTATTACTATTATATTATTAAAATAAAATGAAAATAGTTTTAGCAAATTTATATTATGTAATAAAATTTTATTTTCTTAAAACTAATCATTTTTGTTAGACCCTAGGTTTTGATGATTGAGTCACGTGTGAGTCAATTTAAGTTATTTGCAACTTTTCAATAGTGTTTTTGTGTTGGTACGGGTGTACCAAATATCTTGGGTGAGTGGTACGGCCATACGGCTAGTTGTACCTAGTTGATACTATTTTATTAAGTTCGGTATGGGTGTACCATTGGGTGGTACGACTGTACGCGAACTCACAGGAAAATGGTTTGTCAGGAAACCTGTTTTGGTACAGGCGTACCATTAGGTGGTACGGCCATACGCGAGCTCGCAAGAAAATTGTTTGTCAAGAAATTTGGTTTGGTACGGGCGTACCAAGTGATGGTATGACCATACCACATTTCCCTTTATTTTTCCAACGGATAAATTTGAATCCGTACGGGCATATATGTCTGGTACGGCCGTACGTGACTTATTTGATAGAGTTTTAAGTCTTTCAAACGGCTAGTTTTAAAAAGAACTTTTCACCACTTTCAATTCTAACGAGCTAAAACTTGCAGAGCATCTGTTTTTGAGCCTTGATCATCAGTTTCAAGTAAGTTTTAATTGTATTTGTGTATTTAGCTCTCATTGTTGTATTCCCACAACCTAGATATTAGGTATTGTAATTATGGGATTGGTGTGTGATTAATCCTTAGGGATTAAATTGTATTTGAGAGATTGTGAGGATAATTCTTGTAAAGGTTAGAGTGTAAGCCTTGAAAACACTGGAGTATTGGATTCATTCGGGAATCCATTGTGTAAATTGATTGAATTGTTAGTGAAACCTTAAGTTGAGACTTAGGAGAAAGTGAACGTAGGCAAGAGTTTGGCCGACCTACTATAAATCGCACGTATTGCCATCTGAAAGAGGTTTTTCATTTGGTATCAAAGGATTTGGTGCTTATTTTCAAAAGAAGTAAAATTCTTGAGCTAAAGATCCTATAGCAACCATTGAGAGTCAATCATTTACAAGACCCCCATTCTTCGATGGAACAGATTATCCATATTAGAAGCATTGAATGGAAGTGTTCTTAGATAGCAGCGGAATTGAGTTGTACGATTTGATTAGGAAAAAGCACTCACCTTCGACAATCACAATTGATAGTATTGTCTCTTTTAAGGATAGAGATGATTAGACAGTAGAAGAACTGAATGTAAACTTCTGGAATAAAAAGGCAATGAACATTCTCTATTGTGCCATAAGTCATGAAGAATTTGGCAGAGTATCCCATTATGTTACAGCAAGGTAAGTGTGGACTGCTTTGGAGACTCACCATAAAGGAACCAACCAAGTACGAAACAAGAAGATTCAGTTGCTGACCTATGAATATGAGTTATTCAAGATGAAAGTAAATGAGTCAATTTTTGAGATGTATAATCGAATCATGGTGATTACGAATGGATTAATGAAGCTTGGCAAGATGTATCAAAAAGAAGATATCAACAACAAAATCTTGTGAGTGCTACCAAAGAAGGATTAGGAGGCTCAGGTGACATCAATTGAAGAAGCAAATGATTTAGTCATGTTATCAACCGATGTGCTTCTAGGAAAGCTTTTTATACACAAAATTACCCTTAAGCAAGGGGTAGAGGAAGTCAAGAGAAGAAGGATTGCACTTAAAGCTACAAAAGAGGAAAATTCCTCTTCCACAAGCAAAGCGGACATCGAGGATGAAATGCCTCTTCTCTCCAAACGTGTCAAAAAATTCCTTATGAAGAAGAAGAAGCAAGAAAGGGATGACAAGAAGCAATTTGAGCAAAGAAGGGACTTCAATCAAAGAGATAATCCAAGGAGGAATCAAACCGTCTGCTTTGAATGTAACAAACCGGGACACATGAGGAATGAATGTCCTCTCCTCAACAAGCCATCTAAGCCTTTCAAAAAGAAGGCATTAAAGGCTACGTGGGATGATGACACGGATTCAAATGAGGAGATGTCTGATGATGAAGGAGCAATCAATCTATGCTTTATGGCATTCCTAAATGATGAGGAAAAGAATGAGGTAACTATATCATCTCAATCCTATTATAGTAATGATGAGCTTAATGATGATGATGATTGTAGTGCATTAGAAGCATTATTGGAAAAATATGATCTTTTGATTCAAAAGTACAAATCACTTAAGAATAAGCATGCATGCACGATTGAGGAAAAAAATGTTTTACAAAATGAATTTGATTCTTGCAAAACAAAACTTGAGTGTCTTGAAAAGGAAAACAAGATTTTGAAAGATGAAAATGATAAGCTTTCAAAAGAAAAAGATTTATTGAAAGACAATTTATCTAGATTTGAATAATGTGAGGTTAAAATAGATACTATTTTGAAACACCAAAAACTTAGTGGTAATAAACACTATAAAAAAGATGTTAAATGGTTACGGAATTTAGCTATGAAATAATTCTGTCGCTAAATAGAGACGGAATAGTAACAGAATGGCTACGAATCAAAGAAAATAGCGACGGAAAAAAAGGTGTAGCTAAAATCATCATAAAATAGCGACGAAACTTTTCCGTAGCTATTTCCGTCATTAAATCCGTCACTATTGTGCTACGGAATTATTTTTGTAGCTAAATCCGTCACTATTTTGCAACGAAATTAATTCCGTAGCTAAAATCCGTCAATATTTTGCTACGAAATTAATTCCGTAGCTAAAATCCGTCACTATTTAATATGTATATATATAATTTTAATGTATATATATATATATATATAGTTGTATATATAGTTGTATATATAGTTTATAATTTATATAAATTATGAGATAAATTATAGTTACTATTATTTATATTGTTTATAATTACTAATATTAATATTTATGTAATGTTACTAAAAATGTTTTGTTTGTTTTGTATAATTATAAAATATGAATAAATTATTTTGTAAAATAATGATTTAAAAATATTAATTAATATTATTAATTAATATAAATTATAATGAGATTTTTCAAAATAAAAATAAAAAAGTAAAATATTAATATTAAGTAAAATGAAGTCGTTTTGAATATGGAACAACCACATCGTTTTGAGTATATAGTTTTGATCTGTAATGTATATTCCATCCGAGAATCCGCTTCTTCCATTTTACAATTCCTACTAACCCTAATTTCTCCAAATTGAATCTACATTTCTGCAACTCCTTCTATCTGATAAACTTACTAATAAACTTACTAATAAACTTTACCAATTCCACAGATACTGTGCGGGGTTTAGCTGAGATGTATGGACTGGGTATTCTTTCTGCATCACATGACGGATAGTTATTTATCTATACTTTTTTTTGTTTTGTTTTGTTTTATTTTTTTCATTTAGGATGTGCACAGTTTCGGTTCTTATGTTGACTAACTGCCTTAATAATGAAATGATTTAATCAAAATGGAGAACTTTGTCAAGTTGATATTTTAATTTTACTGCTTCCAGCTAACTCGCATGGTAAAGTCAGTTGTTTTTTTTTTTCTGGAGATACATTTTTGTTCCTTTTTTTAAGGTGGTTAGTTGTTATGTGCTATTGGTTTGGCATATTCTCCAACTCTCCAACAAAATGAAAAAAGAATTGGTTTCCATATTATGAATTTGTTAATTTCTTTATTGTACTCAGTTATCTTGGAATATAGCTCTTAGTTCCAGTTTCTGCAACAGTTCTATCAGGTTATGGGCAATAATTGGCCAAGTATTAATGGAGATGGTTCGTCACGCTTCCATTGTCTATTCAGTGAATTCACATGCCTCTGGACTTATAGTGAGTGGTAGTGAAGATTGTTCAGCAAAAATTTAGAAAGGTGGTTCCTTCTAGCTTGATTTTGTTCCTTTTGGTTTGTGTATTTGGTGGTTGAGAGGCTCATTGCAACAAAAATGTGTCACTTGTTTGAGTGTTAATTAATATCGTGGCATTGTTTTGTTGCAGATAGTGTTTGTGTTCAAAGCATTGAGCATCCTGGTTGTGTTGGGGATGCTAAATTCTTAGAAAATGGTGACATTGTCACAGCATGTTCAGATGGAGTTGTGCGTATTTGGACATCAGATCAGGATAGGATTGCTAATCCACAAGATATTGAGTCATATGCTTCACAACTTTCTCAATACAAACTAAGACGGTAAAATCTCACTGTTATAGCTATTACGTATTTGATATGTAAGCATCTTTTATGGCTCATAAAATGATTTGTATTCTCAAACAGGTTTGGAGTATTTATTAATTCATTACCTTAATTTATATAAATTTCCACTATTGTTTTCCATCGATTTGTTGTTTTATGCTAATACTGTATCTGCATGTATATTGTTCAACTGCTTGTGCTTATCTATGAATTACAAGATCTTATCATTAAAACATGTTATTGATTTCATCATTTATTGAAACTATGTGTATGCAAGGTTCTATTCTTGAAAGTTCCTGTTCTCGTTTTTGTTAATGGTTGTCATTTTTTTATGCGATTTATATTTTTGCATCAGGAAGAGGGTTGGAGGGCTAAAGATAGAAGAATTACCAGGGTTAGATGCTTTGCAGATTCCAGGTTTGATGCTTTTGCTTGTGTTTGCTGAGTTTCGCATTCTGTTGTGGGTGATGATGGGCATGAATTGCTGGTTTTTATTTTTGCTGATGTTGTGAAGGCTAACTGGCCCCATTTTGTTATTATCAGGAACCACTGATGGCCAAACTAAAGTCGTTAGGGAAGGGAACAATGGTGTAGCTTATTCATGGAATTTAAGAGAACAAAAATAGGACAAGGTAACGTTCAAGAATAAAAATGGGACAAGGCTAACTCGCTCTTGCATTAGTAGCTATTATCATGATTGTTATATAGATATTAAGTCTTGAATATGTGTATTATTGGGAAGTTTGTGGCTTTAATTATAGCTAAGAAAATGCTTAGATTTTTAAGTTAGTGGCGTTGGGTTTCTGAATTTTCGTTCCCTTAATATTTTTCCTTTTGATTTCTTATTCCTTTACTGAATGATTACTTATATCATATATGTATATATATATATATATTTTTTTTTTTTGTGTGCGTGTGTTGTACTTCACTTTATTTTCCAGATTGGTGAAGTTGTTGATGGGCCAGACGATGGCATGAAGAGGCCTGTTCTTGATGGAATTGAATATGATTATGGTTAGCATTGTACTTAAGTTGCTTTGCTTCTTATTTACCTTAATATTTGGCTGTTGACTACTTTGATTCTTATTCTATAATGTACAAATTGATGGTGGTACCTTTTTTACTCAGTATTTGATGTTGACATTGGAGATGGTGAGCCTATTCGTAAGTTGCCCTACAATCGATCAGGTACTTCTTTTAATAACTCTATATTTATGCTTGGTGCTTACAATTTTTCTGTTAAGTTCAGCTCCTTCACAGTGTTGTTCGATGTCTTTACCTGGCAACAAGATATTGAGAAAGGAAATTTACTCAATACATGAAGCATCTATGCTTTATCATTGCTATTGTTGTGCTTCCATATTCATTTTTTTCCATTTACGTTATATTTTCTCTTGCCCTAATTCTCAAAGAGAATCTTCCTTTGAGAATTCAACTGCTGATAAGTGGCTTCTCAAAGAGAATCTTCCTCTTTCATATCGTCAACAAATTGTAGAGTTCATACTCCAAAATTCTGGTCAATGGGACATTGCTCTTGATTCATCATTTCGAGACCCATATACTGGCTGTATGCATAATTTACTTTTGCTTTGACATAAATCTTTATGATTTATCAGTTTCTTGTCCTTTTGGTTCATATTTAACATTCCCTTATCTTTCATCTCAGCTAGTGCTTATGTTCCTGGACAGCCTTCCAACGTACCTGGTTCACATTTAACATACCTACTCTATTTTGATAGTTTGGAATGATTTTTTCCAAATTCTCTTCAAGTTAGTAAATGTAAACTTCAAAAAGATTTCTTCCATAGAAAATCAATAGGAGTATATTTAGTGTTTTTTATTAGTAATGTTTTAAATTCTACTTTTGTTCTCATGTATTCTCATTATTGCAAATTGTTGCAATCTATTTGATTTTGGAATAAATTTTGAGGATGTCTTTTTGTTTCTTTGTAGGTTTGGGAGCTCACTCTTGTAAGAGTTTCAAACAACAATAACCATGACGTTTGGTTGTATCATTGACATTTATTCGCAACATATTTTCATTGAATCGTTTGCAATAAGGTATCGTCTCAATGTATCATTGTCCATATTTTTGTTTTTTTTACATGATGGAATGAGTATACTTGTTTAATGCTAAGTTAGATAATTATATGGGTGGCATTTATTTCTAAGAGCTCATTTGCTTACTGTTTGGACTCAAGTGGAATTTATTTATTGTATTTTATTTAATTTAAATATTTGCATTTTGTAAAAATAAATAATTATGTTCAAAAATCATAGAATAAGAGAATGAAAACTAATTAATTTAGCATTTTTACTATTTATGTAATTAATATATGTATTTATGTAAATATATATTTATAATTATTTATTTTTAATATGATTTATGTATATAATAATAATAATAATAAAATAACGCAAGTTTTAAGGATAAGTAGTATTTATGATATGTCAGGTTAAAGTTAGTGTAATGAAGAATTATATGAGATGGCAGGTTGTGGCGGAGAAACTTGGAGCCTGCTTGGCAGAATCGTATCTACGGATGACATTGTGAGCCTGAATGATTATGCCATCATTACTAGTTTTGCATTTGTGTTTCGCACTCGGGAGCTCAGAAAGGCACCCAACAGGATTTGACGACTAATGCCAAGGTTGAAGATCAAGTCCGCTGACCCTGTGGCTACTCCGTATGTTTGCTGCTTCAAGAGTTTCGATGGACAATCATTCCCTTTTCCTTTGTATGATAGAATGAAGCAGAAGGTAGTTTGCAGCAGAACACCAACAAAAATACATCAAAGTTGTTTCCTTTTCTTCTTTCTCGTTTGGTTTTCTACTTTCTCT
Organism: Dalechampia spathulata; assembly: GCA_948192965.1. Lineage (NCBI taxonomy): Eukaryota > Viridiplantae > Streptophyta > Magnoliopsida > Malpighiales > Euphorbiaceae > Dalechampia > Dalechampia spathulata. The sequence continues at coordinate 101,545 of CANYBF010893282.1, read as the reverse complement.
ACTACACCTTTTCTGCTACAACCAACAGAAATGTATAGACAGACGATACTTGACATCGTTGCAATTGAGTACAATAGGATCATAGCTAAGTAAAATAGACCATGCTTAAAGTTGAGAATTGTGTTCTACAGCCGTATTTTGCACACAAAAACAGTCCTTGCTGAATCGTTTTCATCAAAGGCAGAAGAGTTTCTGCTGATATTTCAGCTCCAGCATGGTACAACTTCTATTCTGTTTACTTGTCCAACATCGTCGTTTGTGCTTCAACCATAGGAACTTGATTCCCATTTATAACAAATGCCTAATTTCAGCTTCTGTGTATGCTCTGAAATGGAAAGACTAGCTTCAAATATTACTTCCCGCCTGCCCGAACCGATAAAACAAGTCAGAAAAAGAGGTAGAGTTGAACCGAATCTCAGCTTAGGCTATTTCGGTGTATCCTTATTTCATTCACCACAAATGTCTACGAGCAGACTAATGCATTGATAATCAAAAAGCATGTGGCCCCATATTAGTGTCAGTGTCTAAATAACATGCATATCAGGAATAGAATCCTGAAGCTCAAGTCACCTGCATAGTGAAAATATCTCTACTGTGAGGCAGCAGGAAACCATTCATCCATGGAGCAATAATGATAATAATCCAGTTAGACACTGACCTGATAGACGATTGCATGCAATAGCACTCAACATAAACTAATGTAAATGGTTCATAAGCAAGAAAAACACTCTTCAGAGCATTTAACTAATGCTTGCTGAGTTCTTACCTTTTTTTAAAAGAATGTTGGTGGAAATGCCAAATACCACTCAAGCCATATAAGCATATTTATCATTATCTAACAGGGCATGGGCATGTGAATTTCTGCTTAGTTGTAAAACGCATTTCAGAACATTTCAACTAAATGCAAGGACAACAAGAGCTATTATCCATTATCATTCAAACCATTTCCTAGAGGTCTTGAAGGGCTAACAGCGATTACTTACTCTGGTTCGCTTAGGCTTCCTATCCAAGTGCGTTGCATCTATGTTCTTCTGATCGTTTTCGTTCTCTTCTTGTTCATTTTTCTTTTCTTCATTGTCTTCTTGGTCATTTTTCTTCTCTTCATGCTCGTTGGCCCTTATGATGAACACCTAGGAATATTGTAGTTGTTATTGAGCATCAGATTGACATCTATTGAGTATTGGCATCTATTCAGCAAAGATAATGTAGCAGAAAGCATGAATAACCATACTGACAAAAGATAAATGGCCTTGCGGCAAAATGCATCAAGCTCAAGCATCAGTTTAATGGTTTAGTGGTCGGAAGATTACCTTAAATTGTGTAGGGCTAACGAGCTGAAAGACCAGTGCATCTCCATCAACAAGTTGATGGTCAATGGCAAATCCTCTCCATCCAGCACTAAGGCCATTTTTTGCGACAAGGAATTTGGTCTCAGACTCATCTCCATTCTGATCCACCAAAGAGACTAATGCATCACGAGAGGGAAGGTGATCCTTGCAGAACTGAGCTGGCAGTCCCTGTAAACAATAAAAAATTAAAAATATGACATGAGAGAAATGAAGATATTCCTCAAAATGGCTTATCCAATAAGAAGTTGATCTAATAAGGAAAATCTTGGTCAGCTTTAACTTTTTCAGGTACTAATAATTGGGTTATAGAGTTACCAGCCAAAATCCTCCCGTCACATGCGACTGAAGCATGGGCTTGACGAAACTTGGCAAGTGAGATTCTAAACCTGACTGCAGCAGTTCTGCTCTATCAATCGCATAGGCCCTGAATTCATCAGAAGCGTAAATCCGATTCAGCAGATCTCTTCGTTGGTAACTGTAGCCCCTGCAGGTGAAATTTCATGGCAGGCGTAAGAAACATGAGCTCCATGCAACCCACAAATTATCAGACTGATGGAAAATACTATAAAATTTGAGCACAGGGATAAACTGGCAAACCTTCGCAGTGTCTCTATAGGCTCAGGAGCCATCTGCTAAAAATTTTTTTTAAAAAAAAAGCAGAAAAAACACATTGAGAGAATCAATTGACAATTTGATGATAACCTACGGTAACTAATGGTACTAAAATTGTTTACGAGATGAAGTTAGCAGGAATTTGCTCAACTACATGAGCACTGATAAACCAAGCTTGTAATTTGAATCTGCATCTACAAATACAGACTGAAAGAAGAAAATACTGACGAAGTGATAGTAGGTAAATGGTTTTGAAAAGCACACAAACCCATACTAAAGGAGAAAGAAACTCACTTCTTTATAGCTAACAGGAGGCTTGTCTGAAAAACGAGAAGACCTTCTCAATGGCATTAACTCTGCCCGGAGCCTAGGAATTTTGGGCCTCGCATGCTTCATCTGGGCTAGTTGCAAGTCGTGCAAAGCAATAACCAATCGGAATAAGACAAGCAAACATCCAATCGGAATAAGACAAGCAAACATACCCCGATCAAAAGAAAAACATTGAAAGAGAAAAAAGGATAGCGAATTTACAGGAGATTTTTTAGGACTGGGGGTACGGAGACCATCAGCGAGCGTTTTCAAGTTGAGCTCATCCATTCTTTTCTTGTTCTCTGCCAATCTCTGTTGCCTGATTTCTTCATATTTCGATTTGGAAACCACCATTTTCTTTCCTTTGTTCTGGGAGCCTTTCTGACAGAGACTGGCGGCTACTGTTCACCACTCGGGAGTGAGGGTAGTGAAGGCTTTACTTTACCGTGTTCATGTTATAATTTGAATTTCAAATAATGCTTCTGTCTCACCATTTTTTCTTCTTTGTTTTTTTCCGGGTTTCCTTGTCAATTTCGAGGCGGCCTCGACATGAAACCGATCAATAATTTGAAAATAATAATTTTGGGTTCAAAATCAAGACATTGCATTTTTGAAAAAAAAAATATGTCTGAAGAGTGCTTATATCCGTAATTTACTTGTATAGTGTGAAGATGATGGCCATCTCCTTCCATGTCAAGGCTCATGAATTTGGATTCTTACAACTTGATAAGTTTCGGTTATGTCCATTATTTGGGTTCAGTTAAGAAAACAGAAGAGAAGGGACATGTCAAAGGAACCAAATGATTGTTATATCTCTTCCCATTGAAGTTGTTTCAGAAACTCGCAAGAAATATGATATGCCTCTTCAACTACAACTAACTAAAAATACTCAACTACTACAACATTTTCATTGCCAAAGTTGATGAATTTTGATCTTCAGCACGTCGTATTGGCATGTTCGTTCCTTCTTCTTTGATTACAAGTTTTCGAATCCTCTGAGGAAGACATTTCTCCTACCATGGAGAATTAACAGCTTCCCGAAACTTGTGTTCATGCATTTCAAAGTCCGCCCTCAGCGATTCTATCTCCGCGTCAAGCTTTTCCCTTTCTTCTTTCAGATCCATGAGCTTCAATTCAAGGCTTTGCATCTCCTCATCGATACGAGCTTGTTCTTGTCTTACTTCTCTACTCTCCACCTCCACCGCCTGTTCTGATTCCATGGCTAGCGTCATTAACCGATTCAATCGTGATCGCAGGAATCCTACATTCATTCCCAGCAGCTCAAACCCCTTCAGTGTCTTGTCCCAAACTGAAAAATCTGAACTAGAGCTGGAAAGCTTTGAAGCTCGGATGGCCTCTGAAATGGTGACAGTTCCTATTATTATTTCAGTAGCCAATTTGTGGTTAATACTCTTGAGAAGATTTTCATGCAGAAATGAGCTTTGTGAGCAGCACAGCTCATAATATTTGCTTCTTTGGTGATCAGAGATATCAGAGTCTATAGCCAAACCATTGATGACGATGCTGAAATTTTCAATACTGCCTACATCTTTGAAATCAACAGCAGGTCCAGAACATGGAACAATTTCCATATTATTTGAACCATGATGACTTTCAAGACCACTCTCAGGTTGATCTGCTCCTCGCCCTTCATCCAAAACCATCAGAGTTTTCTCTTCTTTGTCCTCCTGTGGGAGATTTACATGAAGAAACTCCACCTGCTCTACCTTTACATCATCTTCTCCATCTTTTTCAGCTTGATCTTACATTGTTAGGCAAAGCAAATGAAGACCTAGATTTAGTGAAAGCATGGAGTCATTTCAAATAGCAAACCAACAATCTCTGAACACATACCAGAGACTATTTGTTCTTCAGAAGCATCCACCTTTTCAATCTCCTCACTGGCTTCAGCTGAAACGTTTCCCCTGACAACATACACCTACAAGAGCGATACACAAGGTTGAATATTGCAGTGGAGAACATATAGATATAACCAAGTCCATGCTTGAACACAATGATTTCAAAGATACAGATAAAATTTTGCAACTTCACAGAAAGAAAAGGAGAAAAGGGTAGCTCAATCTCGGCTGAATACCGAACTTAGCTTTAGTCCTTTCATATGTCTTATGCACATCATGATTGATATTTGCTTCCATTTTTTAAAGATCAGAGCAATGTCTTTTAGAAAGGATTTTTAGGATTACATAAACAGGAAGAGCAGAATTCACTCATCCAATTGAGTCACTGATTTAATTCTAAAGTTGTTACCAATTTGATCAATCAGATTTCACAGGCTATTCTACTTCCAGTTTCTGTGACAAACTAAAGACTAATGCCATCTTCATTCTAAGATCCGTATGCTGTAAATCCACCCTAATGCCTGAGCTTTAAGAAAGTCCAAATTCTTTTAAATGGTCAAATGCATCTTCCTGGTAGTTTCATTTCTGATAGACTTGCTTACGAAACCGCAGTTAGAGAAAGCAATAATGAATGAAATGAATATGCAGCGATGGCAGCAGATTGTACCTTAAATCTCAAAGGTTCGAGTAAATGAAAAACAAGAACATCACCCTCTTGTAACTGGTTAGCAGAGCAGAATGCTTTCCACCCACCACTCAAAGCTGTTCTTTCTGCAATATAATTTATTCTGTACTCTTGTCCATTTTCAGTTTCCACGGAAACTGTCGTATCATTCTTTGGCAAATGTAATTTGCAAAATGGCATAGGCAGATGCTGTCATCAAACAGGTTATTTAGAAGTGTAGTCTAAAAATGAAAAGGCATTTTCTTATCAAGATCAGGATAGAGTTTCAGTTTACCATCCAAAATCCAACTTTTACATTTGATCGAACCAAAGACTTTGCAAAGCTAGGGAATGAAGGATCCAGACTTGCTTGAAGCTCTTTGGCACGCTCCGTAGCAGAAGACTTGGTTTCAGTATCCTCATAGACGTCTTCCACCATGGATCTAGTTTGTTTGTGGTTTAAGAGCAGAGAAATAGGAAGAATCAATAAAGGAAAATATATATAAAAAAAAAGACTTAGAATTCTTATCACTTGAGTAAATAGTTATTGAAAAGCATGAATGACATCCTAACCTTGCCATCTTGCTGGGTTTATCCTGCAAAACCTGCTTATGAAATCCCAATAATTTTAGTTACAGCTAATCAGGATTCAAGAATGTGTATAAATATAATATCAGCAAATCAGTAACAAGAGAAAAAAGTGGCAGTCAAGAGCCTAAAAGATCATTCACGCAGGACATTCAGCTAACAACTAATTGAGAAAGAAATTTCAAGTAAGCTGTCAAAAAGGTTGGTTGCAGCTACATGAAATCTAGAATCAGTTTCAAAGTTCAAGTCTCTTGTTTCACTGATAGGTGTATGTCTATCACATTGGGATTGGATTAGAAAGAAATTACCGAAATGTGATTACGGACAGGTATCAGAAGATGTGTAAATTGTCAGAATGGGAGGGACTTAGAATAAGAATGGAATTGAATGGCAACAGCCAGCTTTCACAAGGGCTGCCAACGGCTAGAGGAGATTGAGAGTGTTGTTAAAACCTGAAGTCGATTTGACAGTGTTATTTGCAGGAGTTAGGCATGACCCAGAATCGAGCTTTGGTAGCAATCAGTCAGGCATAGGACTATAACGGGTTTCAGGCTCAAAGCTGGATTACCATGGATGTTTAATTGCTATGGAAATGAATGTAATTGCTCACTGTAGCTGTTGGTAGTTTCTGGAAAATTTCTGACACTAATTACACATTTGGAAAACGAAACGGTAAAGAAAGCAAAAGGAGAAAGAGAACCCTAAAAATTAGCGAAAAATAACACGAACAGGACAGGAAATGATGGGGAAGAAGAAAGAAAGGGAAAACCTATGACAACTGCGGCTACCCTTGTTTCAAAATGGGAGTCATTTAGGAAACAAAAGCAAACAAAACAGGGAATTAACTGAACTGAAACACCGAATCAAGCAAAAAGACAACAACTTTTGACAAGAAAAAGAGAAGGAAAAGGGTAGTCGAGTCATCTTACAAGTTCAGTGGAGGAGTCGGGTTGAGGAGAGTCATGGTGGATCTGGGTCCGCTTAATCTTGATGACATGCGACTTTCTTTTCTTAGTCTGTTGAAAAAAGATGGAAGATTTTGGAAAGATGAGAGAAAAGCAGTATCAAAACAAGCAAGAAAGAGATAGAAAAAGGGAAACCTTGTGCTTGGGATGGGAATAAACAGCTAAAGGTCTAGAAGGCTGAGAAGGAGAAGGAGAAGGAGAGGGAGGAGAAGGAGGAGCAGGAGTGGGAGCGGAGGCCAGTTGGGCTTGTTCTTCTTCGGCATCCATTGAACAGGAACAAGTAATTGTTGAGCTGAGACCAGAACTTGTATCAGATTCAGGGGTTTTCGTACTTACAACTTGCAATTTATCTATCAGTAATCAGTATCAGGTTTTCTTGCCCAAGGGCTGACTCAGGGCTTATTCCTTTACATCAACATTTCTAACCCGACCATTTTCTTTTCCTTTTTCTCTTTTTGAATAATTTTATTGTCTGAGGTTTAACTCATTTTTCGGGACAAAAAAACTTACTTTTTACATTAATTTTTCAGAACAATGAATCAAAATATCAAATTTGCATCGACTTCCTACATACGGACGGGTGATGTAATGGGTTGAATTTATTTAAGAACTCCCTTTTTTTTCTTGGAATAATTAATTAATCCAACGTTTTACATGCATTAACTGTAATACAATTTGATAGCACAAATTCTACCGACGATCTTGTAAATTTATGAAAGCAAGGTCAAGTCTTTATTACAAATAATTTGAACATACAAAAAGCAAACAACTTTATCAAGAATGGGATTCCATTCCATTCCTGATTTTGAAGATGAGAACAAATGAATGCTATTCCATTACATGCCTGACACAGTGTCCTAGCCTCCTCCAAACATATCAGGCCAACTCCAACTTTCTGTATCCCAGTCGGCTGAGGAGACGAGTCCTACTTCCGGGCTTCATGTTTCCGAATGGTAGGGGAATATTTGTCATTCTGATTGCCGTAACTAAAGAGACCCTGAATATGGATCATGGAACTGTATGCCATATTAAACTCAACAATGTTCAACATATTACTTGATGGCTTTAATCAGTTGGAAAAACTAACTCAACCCATCTCAGATATTCCCAAACTGTGTAGAATAACGCCACTAAAATAATCCAGGCTAACTTGCAAGATTTGGAAAATGCTTAGGATATGAAACAGATTACTGGGAAACGCGGAAATGACCAACTAAAATCTGGCAGAAACTTGCCATGCGAGCGAGAGATTAGCACTTGCTCCTTGATATTTCATAAAATGTGGTACGCAGTTCTGCCAATTGTTACAATAAGAAATAGCAGATGGAGAGTTGTGGGGTTTTAGAAGGAAAAAAGAAGATGGGAAGTGGTTTCTTCGTCAAAACTACTTCAACCTATGCATGTCGTTAGTCTGACAAGATTACGAATGCAGAAGTAATCTTGTTGCAACATCTACTCTGAAAACACATGATGAAGTCGAAGCAGGACTCTTGCTTGGTACTGCACGGATGTACGAATGAAATAAAGAAATGAAAAGCAAACGGAGCAAAGAGAGAAGTCTGCTCCTGAGTGGCAACCGATTGGCTCCATCATCAACAAAATATTGGGTACGAGATGGCATAAAACGTAGGAGAAAGTGATATAACATATGGGATAGGATAAAACTAGCCTTCAAGGAATGTATGTTATTCTGATGGGAAGCCAATTCATATTTAAAGAATTGCATCACAACATCCTTTTAGTTCTCTTGTTTCTTTTCCCAAATATATCACTCACTTGTCTGGGCTTCATTCCCATATATCTTATGGGCTGATGCTGAATTTATGGATCCATTCCGTATGGTGGTAGTCTCGCGTATTTTGCTTCTAGTAAGGCAATCCCCCCAAGGTTACATTTTAAATGGATGTGGCATCAGATCCAACGCAAGCCTGCCTCTCTAATCACTTTGCTGAGATGAGAAACCTAATAAGCAATCAGTTTGTCGACATCCACGTCTCCCAACAATTTTATTTTGTTTCTTTGTCATCCTGCGCACTTCCATTATCTTCGTATCCTACAAAAGGCTTTTCCGGAAAGTTGGCTTTGGACAAGGCGTTAAAAATACCGTTGTAAATGTAAGTTTCCAGTGGCAGCAGCAGCAGCAGTACAATAGAGACGAATGTTTTTCAGGTCCTGAGGGTTATGCATGGCACATGCCACCAATTAATCTCAAGGAAAGAAGTCAAATTAAAACAATTAATCAATCAATCAATATTTTGGAGAGGAGGAGAAAACATGGAGGATTGTGTGGATGAATAGATGATATTAATAGAACAGTGGAAATGGTCCCCACGACTAGTCCTACTGCTACACTAGTCAAAGAGGAGAGGAAATTGCACCCTGAGAGAATATTCGAAAATCTGAGCAGAGACAAGTGAAAAAGAAACCATAATAATTCTGAAAAACGGTTGCATATCCTTGTCATACGCCTGAAACCAAAAATAACCAACCAAACAAACAAACCCACGCCTTTTCAGATACAAAAACCCCCCATTAACCTTTCCAAGGCTGCACAACCCCAAACCCACTCTTATTCTTCTTTCGTGTTCCGCCTCCAAAACCCACAAGAAATACTAACGCCTACCCGACTACTCAACCTTCTTTGTACTACTCCTACTCCTCCTACTATCCTATAGAGTGTAAAAACATGTACAGAAGGAACTTGGGCTTCTCTTTCTATATAGATTTTTATAAGGACATCGGAAAAGCTTCAGCTTTGCTGTACAAATATAACCAAAAACTATACCATTCTGAAACCCAAACAAAAAAACAATCACATGCAGACCAGATGCTACCTCGTTTAACCCCAATCTTTCTGTTTTTTCTTTTTCCTTTTTAATTCTTTTGCTCTGGCTTCAGAAGAACCCACTCGTAGCGACCTTCAAGTGGCATATCTTTTACCACATCAAAGTTGTACCTGTTCAGAAACACAACCATGAACAAGGAAACATTGAAAAAAGAATTCAAAAAAGAAAAAGAAAAAAGCGAATAAGTTAGTTAGTTAGTTAAGCTATGATTCTATTTCGCACGGCTAAAATACGCCAACTGGTGATATCCCATATCCTACGCACACAAAATCTCTTACTTCTCTTCAAATCTTTTTCGCTGTTCCCTCTCTGATTCCGCAAAGAACTCATCAATCTCCGCCTGACTGGGAATCTTCATCGCCGACAACCTAATTTTCTGCTCAGCCATCCCTACAGCCGGTGAGGAGTCCGCCTCGTCGATATCTCCATGAAACGAGTTCGTCTCTCCGCTGCAAATTCATTAAGAGAGAGATTTATGCATGCATATGAGAGAAAATAGGGAAGGGGAGTATATTAACATATAGGGAGTATAATATTAGGAAATGGACCTGAATTTGTCGGTAATGCATGCTGATGTACTTCCAGTTTGATCATTCTTCAGCTGCAAATTTACACAAACTGATGCATTTAATGCACTTGTTTTTTCATCTTTCAAAACATGGATTATAAAAATAAATAAAATATTAATTTCTCTTTATCTCCAGAGAAAGTAAAGGGAAACGGACTCTGAGTTTAATAATGCTCTGTTTCTTTCGTTTCAGTTTTCCTTTAAAAAATGCAAGTAGAAACAAGAACAAAATGAAACTGAACAAAACTTCGAATATGTTGAATTCTTAAGTAAAACTCGTATGTGATTCTTGTTAATCAACTGAGAAAACTAAAGAAAATCAAAGAAGACGTGAAAATGAAACGAAAAAACCTCGGATAAAACTTGTTTTCTGATTTGGAAAATAACTAATTAGAAGTTTAGAACGAACCTCCAGATCTACAGAGGTCCAACCATTCTTGACCGGTGAAGCGGAATCACTGGCGGAGCTGAGAGAAGGAGTAGAGACGCCGGAAGGTGAATGCTGGGGAAGAAAACCGCCGGGCGAAATGGCATTAACTTGAGCAAGAGCAGATAAGTGGTGGTGGTGAAAATTAGCGAGCGAAGAAGGTAATTGGAGGTTTTGGGAGTGAAATTTGATTTTATTTGAAAATGGTGTAGCAGCAGGAGATGATGATTTAAGACGTTTAGATATACTCGTGGGATCATCATCTTCCATATTTAGTTTGTCTGTGTAGACTGGTTTCTTGGGCTGTGGTTTGTAGAGAGCGGAAAGGGAAGAGGAAGAAGATGGAGAAGGAGAGAGGAGAGGTTAAATAAGAAAAGAAGGTGGTGATGGATTAAGAAGCGTTGATTATATGGAGGGTGGAGATTGTTTATGGTGCGGATTCATGATGTGGTCCTGGCTCTGTAACGGCGTGACGTTAAGAAACGCAAACAGTTAAGGTTATATATTATTCTTGGGGTCTTTGCATTTATAAAGTAACGTATTTAAATTTAAATTATTATTTTTATATATTAAAAAATATTATTAAGAAGAGTAGCAAAAGACGATGATAATATATATTAGATATATTATGAAACAACTTCACTACATCATCTTTCACGCAATGTTGGATGCAAGCCTACAGCAGCCGGCTTCTTCACTTGAGCATTCATGTTTCCATAGCTACCATAATTACCACACAATCAATCACCATACTACTGTATTTCTCCACCATTATCTACCATCTTCAACCCTCGCTCCTTCCTCCTTTTGGTGAGCTACATCGTAAGTTGCATGCACACCCACAAACACATAGTACAATATCATTACTCCACTGCAGATGATGAACCTCCAGAATGCTACCATACCCAGTGATCCTATCAGAAACAAATTCATTGCAATCGACAATGACGGTACCCATGGAACTAGAGGAACTCCCCAAACCTTGGGAATCCGTTGCTTTGGTCGCAGTGCCATCCCTGAGGTCCCCAAAAACCAGAGCACACCGGTCACCACATATCCTATCCATCCTTCACTGTCAGCACTCCAACTAGCAGTAACTCCTATTGAAGAACCAATAACGATGAATAAGCACACCAGAAATTTAACCAAATCAGGCTTTGAAGTAACATCAGTTACGTAATAGCGCCTCACAAGCAACGCAACGGCCATGAGCATGAAAATCAGGAGCGTGCACAGGGAAAAGACCTCCGACAACACATCCAAACTAGAGAAAAATGCTACAGTAGCACTGAGGATGGTTATCAAAAGAGTAGCATTGACGGGTGTGCCAGTTTTTGGATGAACTAAAGCAAACCAGGGAGGAATCATATGGGATCTTGCAATCTGAGTGGTGTATCTCCCTTGTCCAAGTGATCCCACCAGCAAGCTTGTAGTCATTCCTTTTAGCGCACATATACTCACCAAGTACTTGGCCCAATTCATGCCAATTTGAGCAAAAGCAACCGAATATGCAGCATCTGGATTAATCTCGGTGTATTTCACCATCATGGTCAATGCCAAAGCCATCAAGCAATACACCACCGTGATCATGGACATTGAACCAACAAGCCCGATTGGTATATCCCTTGATGGCTTCTCTGTCTCTTCAGCCATTGTAGCAACCATATCAAACCCTGTATAAGACCAGTATACAACAGCTGCGGCTTCGAACACACCTTTTGTTCCATATGGAAAGAAGGGCACCAAATTTGAAGTCTTGCCATGAACAAACCCAACAATGATCACAAACAGAATTATAAAAGCAGTAACAATAGAACTAAGCCAATTCAAAATAGAAGTCCTCTTAGTTCCAGACATGGCAATAGTATTAGCCACCAAAAGAACAATGACAGCTATCGGATCTAAAAGATTAAACCCATTGGGCAAAGAATCAACTCTAATTCTCAAAAAGTCAGAATTTTTAGTGTTGATCATACTAGCAAAATAAGAAGACCAAGATCTTCCTAAACCAGCAGCACCGACAACACCCTCTAAAAGAATATTACCAGCAGCAATAAAAGCAACAAAGTCGCCCAATTCGATCCTGAGAAAAGAAAAAGACCCACCGGCAACAGGAACCTCAACGGAAAATTCAGTATAACAGAAGACAGAAAGCAACGCAGAGAGACCTGAAATAGCATAAGAAAGAAGTATAGCAGGACCAGCGGCTCGATTAGCTTCTTGTCCAGTGATAACAAAAATCCCAGAGCCAACAACAGAACCAAAGCTTAACCACATAAGGTCCCACCAAGTGAGACACTTGCGCATTGGGGTTTCGCTCTCTTTTTGAAGAGTAATGAGCTCGAAAGAATCGGAGGAGCGAGAGAAAAGGCGGTCTTTGAGGCGAGGAAAGGTTTGAGAGAGGGAAGAAGCGTAGGTTGAAAGGTTATGGAAAGTGGGTTCGGGGAAAAAATCTTGCTTTCTGAATCTCCAGTAGGATTTGATTGGTTGAGATTCTTGCAACTCCATCGTAGGTGGTACTGAATGGAGCAAAGGCTGGCGGGCGAAATCAGGTGAGGATCCGAGGGTGGGAGCCATATATATGAAGGTGGGCGGGTAAAGAGAATTAAGCCAGACGGTAACAAATGGAATTGTGTTGGAGTTGTAGTGGAGATCCAGCGGATTCTGCGACGGACAACTGGATTTCCTGTTTCTTTTTATGAACTAGGTCAATTGGATGGAAATATCAAATGAATAGCACCTAGAGTTAATTCCCGCCAAGCCACGCCTATTAAGTAACACCTGCTCTGATCAAAAAAAGAAAATGAAACACGTGCCGTTTCTTTTCTTTTTCCATTCTTGTGATCATGAGGATCAAACATTACCTGGAGCAGTATTTTTTATTTTCTTCCTTTTTGACGGCAGTCTCCTGACGATTTTTCTTTTTTATACTGATAACTAATTTAAGAACTATGTAAAATACAATAACAATAACAATACAACATAGTTGATCCAACTGCCAATCCTGTAAAATAACAAGATTGACTTATCATTTGAGTGACAAGCATGAACCATTTCGACTATAAATATCCTATGCAATAAACACTCAATCCCAGGATCAATGTTGCTGCGCACTTGTTAAGCCAACGGAAACAAATTTGGCCATCCCCACGGCTTTAAGATTTTCATGCAGCGTTTCCAGTTGTCTACTTCTGTCTAGATATTCATTCCAGTCCAACCACAGTGACTGCTATAAAAAGCAAAACAGAAACTTTGCTTGCCCAGGTCTACATGTTTTGAATTTCCGAAGCTTTAATTGCCATGACATGCAACTACCTTGTTCCTCCTTCATCGTTAACCATGGGAAGTAATTCGCTGAGGGAGAGACGGACGGAAGCAAATGTAATGAAGTAAAGAAACAAAATCATGGTTGAAGAAGCCGACGCTGATTACAATATGCTGAATGAAAAATGACTAATCATCATCACTATTGTAGTTCTGGCAAAGTGATAGAAGTCCAGTGCCCGTGTCTTTACTTCCTTGATTCGCTTGCTTACTATTATCAACTGCTATAGTTGTCTTGATACCATCAGAAGACGCAACTGGTTTCTTAATGACAGATATTCTGAGCATTGGGGGAAGGGAGCCACGTTTGGCTTCGCTCTCAGTTCTTGAACCATTTGAACTTTCTGCAGCCAACCAGCAATTCAAATTTGTCAGAGTATCATCATATAGCCATTTCTTAAAATTCTGTCAGATCACAACCAAACTCAAAGCAAATTAATTCTTCAAATCAAACCGAGGAAGAAGAAAAATGTCATTGCAGCAAAGAGTTTTTCTTTTATCTCAAATTAAGACAGGGTTCTTCTAACAATCAGCAACCAACTATGGCCGCCGGGTAAAGGAATGCATGTTTAGTGATGCAGAGGGGTAAATAGTTTCAATAACTAAGAACATAGGCACTATGAATGTATTCTAAAAACCATGAAGTACGACCATTATGGTAAAATTGAAGAATGTTTGGCCAAAGATTGTTTTGACATGATGAACATCAACTACTGATGTAATAAGAACTACATCTGGATAGACTTGGAGAATGAAAGGTTAATATAGTAGGCTAAAGCAACTCAGCTTCTAGTTACTAAGAAACTACGGTTCACAAAAACTTAATCCTAACTTCCAAATTTGGCAAACAGGAAGTGATAAACTATAGTGTAACTGTTTCGTTCAGCAAGCCATTATGAGGTATACCCTGTCAACATTTTGAATGACTGTGCCATGAATTAAATCACGTTGTCTAAATTACACATTCAACTGTGACTAAATAATCTTCAAAAACAATGTATCTTCCTTGGTGCACAACCATTCATCGTTGATAACTCAAAACAGGGTCTAAAAACGATTACCATTTTTTGCCCTTATTACAATACCTTGCTTTAAAGAAAAGCCATTAATACATCCTTTCAGGAACCTACTAATATTGTAATATTCACTTATGAAAAGTTTCAATTTACCACAGATTCAATAGGAGGAAGTGAAGGAAACTGCATAAAATACCTGTGTTCTTTGAGCTATCTGTAGCATTGGCCTTAGCTAATGCATCCGTCGGTTTACTCGCTTGTTCATCAGAAACCTTTCTCCTCTGAATTGGAGGCAAGTGAAAGTATTAAATCAAACAAACTTTAGTATCTGATTTCAATAAACAAAGAAATGAAAAGCGTAAAAGTAGGAAAAGCATTAAAGGTAGCTACAGGCTTTGTAGCTTGGAACAGAACTCACAGTAGCTCCGTGAAAAAATACACCATGTAGAATTTGAAAAAAAGAAGAAGAGTATATATGTGAAAGCTTGCCCAAATTATAAGCAGTACAAAATGAATAAAATATCAATGATGCAGACACTGGGGGCATAAGCTACACTACAGGATTATCATACCTTCAGGTTAGATGTTAACTCACCACCACCATCACTATCATCATCATCATCATCAAAGTCTTCATCAGAAATCCTTCGGATAACCTCTTTTGGCCTCCGCTTTGAAAAAACAAAAGGAAGAAAGAAAAATAAACATCTTAGGAACATTTTCATCCAAGAAAAATAGAAGTAAATAGGGTAGGGAACGAGAATGGCAAGGAAAACGTGAAGGGCGCAAAAAAGTAAAGTCAATACTAACTTCAAATATAGATTTTATAAGCGCTTCATCCTCTTCTTCCAATTTCTTCTCCTGTAAGCATAAAGATCCAGTGAATTAGAGAGATACAACAAAAAAACTGAAATGGGAAAACTACCAGAATAGACAATGAACTACACATAACAAGTTACTGGATAGCATGTGCGAGTAAGAAACAATGTGAACGAAAAAGCTTCTATTATACTGCACATGTTCCACCATATTGCTAAACTAATGGTGATAATTACGGCACTTGAATGCAGCACAAGCATTACGTATAAATAGAATTGGAGGCATGCAGAAATAGCCAAGCAAGATGATCACCGTATGGAATGTACTTACAAAGATAATAAAAAATATAACCCATACCTTGTCAGCAGCAGTGCGCTGTAGGGCCTGAAGCATTGCATCAACACTCACGGTAGCATGTCTTGACTGCAAAAATCAAAAACAAAACGAAAGAGATCAGAATATGAAAAGGGCAAAAATACAAGAAAAGGCATAAGGTCTAAAGCCAAGAATCTAACAAACCCAAGAAATACCTTCATAGACTTCATCTCGTCAAGAGCAGCAAGAATGTCCATCTCTCTCTTTGAATCCAAAGTCCTATTTTCCAGTGATTTCATTGCATCTCCCATCTCTTCTGCTTCCCTTTTCTCCTTCTCTTTGTCAGCTGCCTATGAAAGTTATAACCAAATTAACAGAATTAGGATTTTTTTTTTGAAAAAAACATCATGTTGTAAAAACAACAATTAAGAAGAAGAGAAAAAATGATAAAAGTAATAGAGAAACCTCATCTTCAGCACGCCAAGGTTCAAAATTTCTGGTAGCACCACTCTCAACGACATAATCGGAATTCTGAGGGTCAGTCTTGATGGTAAGTTCAGCAGAGCACCTGGTGCATTTGAAGTAAAATCTGAATATTTGAATCCCTAGATACGTCTGCACACATCAACATCAGTAAAATTTAATTAAAACTTAAAAATCAGGTCAGCAGAAAAGAACCAGAAAGAACAAAGAAAATACCTCGCCGATAACATCTTCCTTGCGAGAATTGAATTTAGTGCCTTTATAGATGTAGTTGCCGCAAGTGTTGCAGCGTATGCTCATGGGAAGCATCATCCGGACCTTTATCTGTTGATTTTTAGGTCTCCGAATACGAGGAAGTTTTGAGGGATCGAAGTCCGGTGGATAATACTTGTTCAGCACCTTCCTTTCTCCCATTTTCCTAGCGCTTTTTCACGACTGCCGGCGACGATCGGATGTTAAAACCAAAACCTGAGGAGAAGCTATGAGGGACGTCTTTGGGCGCATTTATTATTTATGTGTTATTCTGACCGCCGTAGACTTTTAAACCGGCCCAGGCCTGCCATTTTTTCAAGGCCGGTCCATTATTTCCATTAATTTAATATGTACGAGATAATTAAAAACATATTATTTAGTATATATAAATATAAAATCTTATAAATATTAAAAATAAAATATTTATATAAATATTTATTTTATTATGTTATTAATTACACCATCGAAATATCCTAATCACAGAAGTCTCCTTCACATATTAATTACTAATCCTTTTGTTTTTTTTTTTGCTTCTGTTAAAAAGGAATTTGAGTTTGAACTAGAAAGCCCTTTCCATGACTGGTGAGTCTGCTCCTCGAAAGCAAAACACTGGAAAAGCAGCGTCGTTTTGACCATTTCATGCTCTTCTCTGTCTCCGTCTGTGCTTATTCCTACGGAAACCAGCAATGGCTTGAATTATCTTAAGGTATTGCTTCAAACAAAATAACCAGAATTGATACGCATCGACCCTCTCCAACGCTCCCAATTAAAGTATTTTTTCTTTTTCACGAGAAACCCCTTTTCTTTCTCTCTCTCTTTTTAGCCCTTTTACACTATTAATCTATGCGGTAAAACACTTGATTTTGATATTAAAGTTCGTGATAATGGTCCATACAAAAGAAGATTCTTAGCTGCCAAATGCTGTTGCTTTTATCTAATTTTTTTAAAGCTTCACAAAACTATGGCTGACGATCTCTGCTTCTTCTCTAAGGTCTCTCTCTCTCTCTCCGTTACCCTCTTTTTTTTTTCTGTTTCTACTTTGCATGTTTGTATCATACAGGTGGGCATGCAATTTTTTGAAAGAAATGAAGATTTTTTTTCCCCTTAGTGTGTGGTGCTGTGATTAATATGGTTGTTTGTTGTTGTGCAATATAAATTTCTGTTTGTTTAGCTTATAAAATTCACTGAATTGCTTTGTGTATTCATAAATTGAAAATCTGAAGCAGACCCATGTTTTATGTTCACTTGTATATCTCAACCACTTGCTCTTCATTAACATATTTGATACCATAGTATGTGGATAAGTTCTTTTTACAGTAATGCTAGCTTCCTTTTAGCTCAAATTTTATTGGAATGTGGATGTCGGACTCTACTTTGAATATTTCCATCAACGCCCTTCACCTTTTTCGATAAGTTAACCCGTTTGCTCATCTGATCACGTGGTGTAGAGCTGGGTACCAGCCAAGTCCTTTTTTCCAACCATTTGGCTGACATTTCACTCGATCACTTTCTGTTTATGGCTCTGTATTTGTTCAATTGACGAACAATTCGTAATTTGCAGGATGCTTTCATCATAAAGGCTCCGAAGAAGTCTGCTTTGGTATTAAGGATGGTTGTTTTGGTGTTTGTAATGGTCTGCAGTGTCTTTATTTGCTTAATCTGTCTTAAGCAGATTAACATTCGTCCAAATCCTGCGCTTTTCAGTCTTGGAGTAATTGAGAGGCCCTGCCCAGAACCTAATATTGAACAGTGGGAAATCCCTTATATGCACTTTCCAAAACCTAAAAATTATAGCAGGTAAGTTAATAGTGCATTCAAACATCACGTTATGGATGACCATTTCTGACTTAGTACCTGTTACATTATAGGGAGGAATGTTTGTGCAATCCTGTATGGAATTTTGCCATCCTGTCAATGCAGAGATCAGGGAGTGGGTGGTTTGAGACTTTATTGAATAATCATACTAATATCAGCTCAAATGGAGAGATTTTCTCTGTTAAAGTCAGGAGGAGTAATGTCTCTATGATTGTGGAGACTTTAGACAAAATTTACAATCTAGACTGGCTAAGTAGTGCTTCCAAGAATGAGTGTACTTCTGCTGTTGGCTTAAAGTGGATGCTTAATCAGGTGGGAATGCAACTTAAATCAAATAGCCATGTTCCATATCATTATGTGTTCTGAAAAGCGATGCCATGTTGAAATTTTTTAATTGCCTAACATATGATCAAATGTGATGAGCATAATTGTAGAAGTGGATGATGATTTGATGCAAAGGTTTGGCTTAATTTTGAGAAGAGAGGAGAGAAATTCTTTTAGATGTTGCTTGGAAGACTCAAAATCTCACTTGTTGATAGAGAATTTTAAATGCACCTGAGAAATTAATCATGTCTTTATCCTAAAGTTCTGCTATTTTCCCGTCTTAGCTCTAAACCACTTCGGACAACATAAATAAGAATTTTAAATTCTTTTTCCCCCTCCGCTGCATTGTGGATACTGGACTGGCGTTTATGTAAATTAATGTGATTTTATGTCATGAATGTCAGTTTGGAAATTTGCAGTTTGCTGTATATAGGATTGGTCAGTCCATTTGAGGAGGAATAAAGATTTGCAATGTTATTAAGAGGCCTAGAACATTATGGAACCATTTCTACAACTACTTGTTTGACCTGGTAAAACTTAAAATTAGCTATCAACAACAAAAGCTTCTTCTGGATCTGGTAAAACATCAGTTCAGTATCATCATTTATGGTCATGTTGGAGATATAGTTTGGCAAGTATTTATCTTATGTCCTTAATCAGCATCCTAATATCAAGTTCAGTGTATGTTTCTCTTATTTGTATCTGCAAGCTCCATTCTGGATTTTTCCGCTTCTGATTGCACTATTGCTTGTCAAAATCTATACATTTTTCCCCTGTCAAGAATGAATATGATGTATACCTGTATTTAATGTTTCCAAAAGTATATCACTTGTAATCTCATCTTGCTAGGTAGTAATCGGTAATAGAATATCATAATCTTGGCATGATGGCCAACTCCCTTCTCCATTCCCGTTTGCATCACTATCTTATTTCTTATTTGGCTCCTTGCTTAATGGTTGATGTAGGGTGTGATGCAGCACCATGAGGAAATAGTAGAGTATTTCCAAACCAGAGGGGTTTCAGCTGTATTCCTCTTTCGGAGGAATCTCTTGCGCAGGATGATATCAGTACTGGCAAATTCATATGATCGTGAAGTTAAGCTGTTAAATGGGACTCACAAGTCTCACGTTCATTCCCCTGACGAGGTATCTCTTCTACTTTCTCTTTTCCTATGTATCAGAAGTGATTGCTTAGAATCGTAATGGTTTCAGGCAGAGATACTAGCACAATACAAGCCTTCTATCAATGCTAGTTTACTTCTTCCCAATTTGGAGCAAGTAGAACAGACAACTACTAAAGCATTAGAGTACTTCAAGAGCACCAGACACATGGTTGTTTACTATGAGGACATCATCAAAAACAGCAGCGTAAGCTAAACTGTTTGAACTGATCTCTTAAAACTTTGTTCATCTGGTGTTGAGTTCAATATGTGCTCGTTTGTGGTACTCGAGTCAATACGACAAATATCTACTTTATTCTCATGTGCAGAAATTAATAGAGGTGCAAGATTTTCTAAGGGTTCCACGAAGAGAGCTTAGGAGTCGTCAAGTGAAAATTCATAAAGGGCCCTTGTCCAACCAGGTTGCTAATTGGGACGAGATAAAAAAGGCTCTCGAAGGAACACAGTATGAAAGCTTCCTGTATGGAGATTACCGGAGGTAAAGCAACTGGAAAATGCTGTACATATCAGGCCCTGTGATGTATCATTCACTTGCATGTATTTTTTTTTACACTCGTAGAAGTTGACAGGATGTTTTGCCCTGTTGAAATTTTGATCAAGAGATTTGCAGTTTGCTTTCAGCTTCTTTTTTTCTTTTTTGACCGTCCAAAGTCCATTTATTCTTTTTCCCGTATTCACTTTTTTGAAGAAACAGAGTTGTAGTAAATAGCATTTTCTTGTCGTGCTGTTTTTGAGCATGGTGCTGAATTGAAAACACATGCTAGTCAAGTTATATTTAGCAAGCGTGATGAACAAATTCATTTGGGAACTATTAGTTGTTTTTCACGTTTCTTTGGGAACAGCGGTATCTGGAAAATGAGTATAGTTTTGGCAATTGGCGACTTTGATTCTGTGGGCGAGTGACAGAAGTTGAAATGCTTGAATCCAAGACTTGATAATCAAAAAGGGGAAAAGCAGAGCTCTATACGTGGTGGAAGGAAAGGATACGCGGAAGGTTGAAAGGCGTCGTGCCAATGCAGCTTTGGCCATTCAAAGTAAGGAAACGACAGCGTTGACCGGATGCAAAAAATACAGCTGCAAACACATCCAATCACCAACATGAGTTTCTTAATTTGACTTGCATTAACAAAACATTGGTAAATCAGGTGGCTTGGATTGGTAACAACTAATACAACAAATTATTCAATTATGGGATCTGAAACCCCTCGTATCAGATGCTGAATCCTTGCTGATATGTTACTTCCGATAGAGCTATAACAGGAGAAGCTGGTTCCACTCCATGGATCTGAACCGTTGGCATAAGGTAGGTCGGTCATAGGGACCCAGTCGTCTCAGACGGCCAACGATGCTGCTGGGTGTGAAGGAAGTAAGGCAGGAAGGTCATTATTGGTTGCATATACATACAAATATAAATATTTTATTACTTATTTAAAAAAAATGAAAAAGAAAAAGAAAATCAAAATCAATGTTATAACAAAAACCCTTAACGATACAAAAACGGAAACAGAGGAAGCGCCTCCCTATAAAAAAAAAATATTTCTGCCTCTCTTTCCTTCTCTTTCTCTTTTGTTCGCTGTGTGTTCCCAGACAGACAAGGAAAGCAAACCACAGGACACTAATTTATCAAGAACAAGAGCAGAGTGTTAGATCCACCCATCTATCTACCAAATTTAAACAAAAAAGATGCAACAAAGCAACGGCTCTGATCTGGGTTCAGCACCACAAAATCAGCCGCAGCAGCAGCAGCAGCAGCAGCAGCAACAATGGGTAGCACCCCATAATATGCAACAGCAACAGCAGTGGATGGCTGCTATGCAATACCCTGCAGCGGCTATGGTTATGATGCAGCAACAAATGATGATGTATCCTCAACCCCATCATCCTTACATGGCTTATTATCCTCCTCATCAATACCATAACAAACAACATCACTTCCCTAAACATCACCACCACCACCACAATCACCAGCCTTCTGAAGATTCTAAGACCATATGGGTTGGTGACTTGCTTCACTGGATGGACGAGACTTATCTCCATTCCTGCTTCTCCCATACCGGCGAGGTTTCTTTTCTTTTTTTCTTTCTTATTTTGGATCTTTGCCTTGTTCATCTTTTCACTTTGTTTGTCTTCTCAATTTTCCTTACTACTGGGTTTGCTCTCCTATGTTAGATTCTGGATCTTTTTGTTTCCTTTGAGTTTAGTCATGGTTCTAGATTTGTATTGATACGATGATTGATTGTTTTTCTTTTCTCTTTCGGTGAAAGATTAGCTCTTTAAATGCTGAATGAAAATTTGTTGCATCTTAATTTGTACGTTATTCAGATTTAAATGCTGAGTATTCTGCTTCGCTTCTCTTTCGGAAATGAATGCAAACGATCTGCTTAATTTTTCTTCCCAGAACAGAGTTCGTTGCTTCACTTGGACCTCACATTTTTGGACCTATCTAGACAGGAAATAAATGTCCTTGGGAAAACTGAGATACCAAGTTTCCCACCATGGCCCATGTTAATACGTTTCTAGAAAGGTTAATCTATCCCTCAAAATTGCCTAGTCTTAGCCCTTTGAGTGATTTGTTATGTTTTCTATCAGAGAGTAATTTTCTTCAGAGATTAGTTCACAAAATATCCTCCCGAGTTTTGCATAAGGTGGAGCTGTTATCAAATGGGTCCGGTTGTTTTTCTTCCCCAAGCTTCATTTTGTTGAAACTTCCAAGTTAATTCCAGAAAATTTTCTTTCAACTCAAGATGCTGTTTTGAGCTACATCTTTAGAATAATTCAAGGCTGCTAGATCTTTCTGAATCACTTTTCTTGATGTGAATTTGAATCTACCGTTTCTTTCCTCCCTTTGTATATTCCAGTTAACTATTTTCCAGACCAGCAAGTCCGGGAGTATACTCACGACCATTTTTCTCCAATACTTGCCCTGAAATTTATTCCATAAAATCGCCAATTTAACTTCTCACAGGCCTAGATCAACTATTCCTAATCAATCAATTTTATCTTTTGGCTAGTAAAACTACCATGTGCAGCTCATGATGATTCAAGAGCAATGTTTTCAAAGGTAGTTCCAACTAAGATCTTTGAGTAGAATCCATATTGGTTCTAGAAGAATGAAGTGTTCATTAGAATAGGCCTTCTGAGTGCCAACCATGCACCACTTTGTACATGTTTGATGCTGGTGAATCCCATCCCATCCCATATTGGTGGCAGCAGAGTTGGAGGCTATTTTTATGACATGTTTATCATGTTCTGCCAAATGCATTAGGAATTCACGTGAATATATATTCTTGAATCTATATTTTTAATGTAATAGTTATGTTCTTGCTTGTGTAGCTTTACTCGTATTACAAACTGTAGGTTCCTGTCCTGTCGCTGGAGATGCTATGTCCAGTTAAATAATGCACAGATGTAGCTTTGCTTCACAGCCCTCTTATCTGTTTAATTTCTGCTATGAAGAGCTTTGCTTGGATAGCCCACTTTCCTTTGTTTGTGATGTTTCATCAATTATTCTGCAGGTTTCCTCTGTTAAAGTTATACGCAATAAGCAAACTGGTCAGCCTGAAGGATACGGTTTTGTTGAATTCTATTCACATGCAACAGCTGAAAAAGTCTTGCAGAACTACAATGGTTCTATGATGCCAAATGCAGATCAGCCTTTCCGCCTCAATTGGGCTAGCTTTGCAGCAGAGAGGCGATCAGATACTGCTTCTGACCTTTCCATATTTGTTGGAGATTTGGCTGCAGACGTGACTGATGCTGTGTTGCAGGAAACCTTTTCTAGTAAATATCCATCTGTTAAGGGAGCAAAAGTTGTCACTGATCCAAATACTGGCCGTTCAAAAGGTTATGGCTTTGTTAGGTTTGGTGATGAAAATGAGAGGTCAAGAGCCATGGTGGAGATGAATGGAATTTATTGCTTAAGTAGACCAATGCGCATAGGTGTTGCAACTCCTAAAAAGTCAAATCCATATCAACAGCAATATTCATCACAAGGTATGCAGTGATGTTTCTTACCAATATTATTATGATGACACATTTCTGCTAGTATTTTTCTTCTTTTCAGTAAATTTTGAGGTCTGGGTGCAATATAGAAAGTCAAGTGCCTTGTTTCTAAGTTCTATTCGGCTTTCAGCGGCCATGCCCCGTGGAAGCTCCCTCTAGGTTAGGATGTTTCGGGATTGTGATGTTCATAATATTGTATTCATTACATGTATTGCGTCTGTGAGATGAATATATGTGAAAGTTAATTCATTTGGGTGTGTGAGATGAATGTATGTTGCCATGTGCTGTACTGGAGCTATTAAGTAGAATCGCACATGTTATGTACCCTATCTTATGTTGTCGTTTATTGCTCTTTGAAATTGTAGCACACAACCAGAATTATTCAGGGCATGCCAGCATGTCAGGGAAATGGATACGCCTTGGACATGCTGGGCTACAGTTTTTGAAGTTCTTGAATGAAAGGGGTCTTTTGAAATAACTACAAGATCTGGGTCAAAGCACAAAAAGAAAAAAATCTTAAAAAAATCAAATTATCGATGTTTTGTATATAAAGGGGTTGAGATGAGGAGCTTGAAGCTGTATTGACAATATTGGTTTGTCCTCCACTCACATCTTGTTTGTTATGTTCATCATTTATGCTGCTTTAGATACTTTAGACTTGTCATTGTGGTGAGTTTTTTTAACTTCTAGAGAACAATGGTTGCAATAAGTTTCATCTATTTCTACTTTCTGTTTGGATTCTAAAGCTCAAGCGTTTTTTCTCCTTTTTCATTAGCTTTAGTGTTGGCCGGTGGACATGCCTCAAATGGTGCTATGGCCCAGGGTTCTCAACCTGATGGAGATTCCAACAATACAACTGTGAGTTTGGGTTGCGCGTTCTCCATCAATTATAGAATTCATGTGATCCTCCAGTATGAATTATTCATGTTATGTTTGCAGATATTTGTTGGAGGAATTGACTCTGACATCAGCGATGAGGATCTCAGGCAGCCTTTTTCTGAATTTGGTGAGGTTGTTTCTGTAAAAATACCAGTCGGGAAAGGGTGTGGTTTTGTTCAATTTGCTGAGAGGTAGTTTCCTTTTCTGTATTTAACTAAAATTTTGCATTAGTTCATTGCCAGCAGGAAGGATTCTTCTATCATAACAGTTAGTTTATAACCATGCAATTTTGAAGGAATGAATTCTGTTGATGTGTAACCTTACGAACTTAAATTCAAAAGGTTTGTAATGGTAGAGAACAGCTTAATAACTTTGACTTTTATTCTGTGGCAATTACCCCATTGCTATACGCCATCACAGAAAGAGTGCTGAGGATGCATTGCAGAATCTGAATGGGACAACAATTGGCAAGCAGACAGTTCGGCTTTCATGGGGTCGGAGTCCAGCAAATAAGCAGGTAAACTTGGCAGCGTGCACTTTTAGTTTCACGCAATGCATGTAGTTCTGCCCTTGTGCTGTTGAAGTTTGATGGATTTCACTGGCGTACTTTCTCCTTTCTTTCTCACTAATTCCGACTTCCTATATAGTGCATGTCCCGCATCTAATGTGTAACAGTGCTTAAAATTTGAAATCTAATGGAGCTAACTTGTTTCTGTTGTTTATCCAATTCCTGTAATGGATGACCATGTCTGACAGTGGAGAGGAGACCATAACGGTCACTGGAATGGGGCATACTATGGAGGGCAAGGGTATGGATATGGGATGGATCAGAACATGTACGTTGCAGCAGCAGCTTCCGGGGCATCATGACGGCCATGCGGGTTGTAGGAAGGCGGCTGGAGACTATTATCTAACGGAATATGCAGAAAGAGGTCGGACACAGCTGTCAGAAAAAAAATCTTGATTAGAACTAGTAGGAGTGGTTGTTGAGCGGTTGATGCTCAAGCCAATGTGTACTTTGAGAGAATTTTTGTAGCTTGATTGAATTTTATTTTATTTTATTTTATTTTTTTCATTTAATGTGGGTGTTGAAGTTGTATGAGTGACTATAGAATTCTTTTGGGTGTGCTTGGCAAGTGTTGTTGCTGAATCTTATTTACTAGCACTTATTTACTCCAAAACAAGAAGCATTCATCATGGCAACCAAGGATATAAAAGCTTTCAGTGGTGGTGCCTAAAGTTTTCCACAAAGCCGATGCATGTGTCCTTCCTAATTATATATTGCATCCTCTACAGGTTTTAATGAGAGTATAGCTACAATCTCTAGATTACTTGGAAATATATGAATACTTATTCTATATTTAGAAAGTAATCACATTATTTTTCACTAATGCTTGTCATGGAATTATCTTTACTATCTAAGTGGAACTTTTACTCGTAAGCATTTGATTCGTTTATGCCCTTGAAAAGGAATAGGAACCATCACATCATAGCTCTGTAGCTTCTCGGAACTCGCAATATCATTGCATTGATATTGGAAACGGATCACTTCCCATGCAAGTTTCTCTCAAATGGGAGTTGAAAGGACTCTTTCTTTTATTAACTCTACTGTAAATGTTGTTTTCTTTTCTTTAACTAAAGATATAATCGAAAGTGACGAGTTTTCCATTCAAACCCATTTCAGTTTTACTTCACCTGTTTGCCCGTACGATTCCCCTTCTTCTCTACGTTTTCCCCTTTCTTTCTTGTTAAGTAAACTCCCCATTGACCTTAATATATTGAAATTGGTTCGTTATTTATTTGCTTTGCTGACTAGAGTCAGGTTGAAACGATGCAAGCACGAAGTTCAAGCGAAAAGAGAGCAGCAATTCCTAATGATCATGCCTTCATTAACACTGTGTTTTCATGGTCTCTTGATGACATTCTCGATGAAAACCTTTTGGAGGTTTCTTTCTTTCTTTCTTTCTTCACTCCCTCTCAACTTCATTCTTACTATTGCTCCCGCTCTTTTGCTGCTTTATTGATATCCATGCATCGCTTCTTTTTGCTGCTGCTGCTCCACTTTAGAATCTGTTTTCCCCATCGTTGGCGTCATTTTGCATGGTTTTCCTTTAACTACTGAAACATGAGCATGTTGCTTTCCAAACAGGAAAACGTTGTAATATGTTGTATGTTTACTTGTGTTTTTTTTTTTTCCAATTTACGATTTCCGTCTACAGGGTTGGCGCCTTATGACATTCTTAATAAGCCTTTCTATTAATTTTCTTATCGGTCTTTTCCAGAGGAAAATTTCATGTTAAATTCTTCCGTAGGTGGGCAAGATTCCTGAATCATTCCACTCTGCCAAGCATTATCTTGGATCATATGTACTTTCTTTAGTGGAAGAAACACGAGCCCAGTTACATTCACGTACGGAGAGTATTTCCGCAGCACCATTCGCTGAAGTCGTTGCCTTCTCACGGTGCAAGCATCTGGACAAGTTACTCTATGATGTTAAGGTAGATCAGTGGAAAAACAGAAGTAGTGATCGTGGGAAGGAGCCTTACAAGACATTGCCTGGAGATATTTTTATTCTAGCAGATGTTAAACCTGAAACTCTCTCTGATTTGCAAAGGGTAGGAAAAACATGGACCTTTGCACTAGTTACCTGTACCAATGAAGATGTCATACAGGAGGATGATGAATATTCTCCAACGTCTACAAACTTTAAAATTCAGGCAGCAAAGGAAGTAGAAGTTGGTGATGGGATGGATAAATCACTGTTTGTGATTTTTTTGATAAATGTGACCACTAACAGAAGAATATGGGGTGCACTTCACATGTTTGGAAATTTGAATATCATTCAGGAAGTTCTGTCGGCTAATTCCCTGGTATGATGAATATACTTGTGCACCATATATCTTTCTTGTTTCTTTATTGATCGCAATTTCGCATATACCTTTTACTAGAAGGATTTTTGAGCTCATTTTTCCGAATCATCATGTTGCTGGAGTCTGACTAAAATTTTGACCTGCTATCAGGTAAAGGAACATTGTAGCCTCTGTTCTACGAGGACTCCTGATCTGTGGAATGCAGAATTTGGTTCAAATTTATCGTCAGGATTGAATAAGACACAAACTGAAGCTTTACTGGCTTGCCTGCATAAAGTGCAGTGTGAACACGAGCCTTCAATTGAACTCATTTGGGGTCCACCAGGCACAGGGAAAACTAAAACTGTTAGTACGCTACTCTGCGCCCTTTTAAGAATGAAGTGTAGGACTCTGGCTTGTGCTCCAACCAATGTTGCAGTTAAGGAAGTGGCCACGAGGGTCCTACAACGGGTGATAGAATCACAAGGAACAGGCTTAGGAGCTGACACTTGTACTTATTCTGTGGGAGATATTCTTTTGTTTGGAAATAAGGATAGGCTTAAAGTGGATTCTGCAATTGAAGAAATATATTTGAATTGCCGTGTTGAAAGGCTTACAGAATGCTTTGCACCCTTGACGGGTTGGAGTCACTGTTTAGCTTCCATGATAGAATTCTTTGAAGACTGTATTTCTCAGTACTCTATTTTCTTGGAAAATGAAATGATCATAGAGAAGGAGCGTAATCTTGAAAGTGAAACCAAAGCAGAAAAATTCAGCAGTGAGGCCTATGTTTGGAGTCGGGGGAACATGTCATTTCTTGAATTCGTGAGAGATAGATTCCTTTCCATTGCATTACCACTAAAAGAATGTGTCCTTGGTTTATGTATTCATATTCCTGAAACTTACATTCTGAAGCCTAACATTGAAAAAATTGTAGCACTAGTCAGATTGCTCGACACATATAAAACTTTGCTGTTTCAGGATGATATTACATCTGAAGAATTGCAGGAGCATTTTTCCCATCTGGACTTTGCCGAGTATTCTTCTCAAGGTTTTGCAGAAGTATCATTGGTGTTGAGCCTGAAGAGAATAGAATGTCTTTCATTGTTAAAAAGTGTCCGTGATTCTCTGAGAGAACTCGATCTTCCTAGTGCAATGAGCAAGGAGGCAATAGTCGAATTCTGTTTTCGAACTGCCTCTTTGCTTTTTTGCACTGCATCTAGTTCATATAAGCTGCATTTTTTGGAACCACTAGACGTTCTAGTAATTGATGAAGCAGCTCAGCTGAAGGAGTGCGAAGCAGCGATACCAGTGCAAATCACTAGAGTTAAGCATGCCATCCTTATAGGTGATGAATGCCAATTACCAGCCATGGTGGAAAGCAAAGTACACAAGCACTCATCTTCATCTCATATATCATGCCTTTCATTTATAAGAATAGTTTAGGTGGACTTATTTCTGCACATAACATCTTCTTTCTCTCTCTCATTCTTCTTTTTCTTTTTGGTAGGTTTCTAGTGAAGCTGGCTTTGGAAGAAGTTTATTTGAAAGGTTAAGCTCATTGGGTCATCCAAAACACCTTCTAGATATGCAGTACAGAATGCATCCATTTATCAGTCGCTTTCCAAATTCTAAATTCTACTTCAACAAGATTTTAGATGCACCGAATGTTACTTGTAAAAGTTACAAGAGGCAGTATCTTCCACTCCCGATGTTTGGTCCCTATTCAGTTATAAACGTGTTTGATGGAAGAGAAGAGCTTGATGATATCGGATACAGTCGGAAAAATATGGTTGAAGTGGCAATTGTGTTAAAACTAGTGCGAAGACTCTATAAAGGTATTGCCCATTTCTA
The DNA here is from genome assembly GCA_948192965.1 of Dalechampia spathulata. Taxonomy (NCBI): domain Eukaryota; kingdom Viridiplantae; phylum Streptophyta; class Magnoliopsida; order Malpighiales; family Euphorbiaceae; genus Dalechampia; species Dalechampia spathulata. Next base: position 72,246 of record CANYBF010893282.1, on the reverse strand, counting down.
GTTTAACTTTTCTAACGGAGTTGCTAATTTCTTTTCAGCTTAAGCTTTTATCACATGTTTTAACTGTTGGACGTTGTGGATGTGGTTTGGATGCTTGGCACATTCCATCAGGCTTGATATTTCCAGAAATCATTTTATTTCCTGCTTTTCTTTGGTATCATGATGCCCGGGGAATTACTTATTTTTTCAGGAATCAGTATAGGGAAAGAAGGAAACAGAGAATAGCTAATTGCTAGAAGTGAAATCTATTGATGTTTATTATTCTTGACTGTGTTTGTTTACAGCATGGAATGGCTCAAGCAATAGCCTTACAATAGGTGTAATTTCCCCCTATGCTGCTCAAGTGAGTGCAATTCATGATAGACTTGATCAAAAATATGAAAGCACTTATGGTTTTTCGGTGAGAGTGAGGTCGGTGGATGGGTTCCAGGGTGGGGAGGAAGATGTCGTGATAATATCAACTGTAAGAGCAAACAGCAGTGGATCTATTGGTTTCTTGTCTGATCCTCGGAGAACCAATGTCGCTCTTACAAGGGCAAGGTATTGCATCTTGTTAATTATTTTTCTCTTCATCCTGTTTCAATAATCTAGTAACAGGTCAATTGTGTGATGTCTGTGTAGGCACTGTCTCTGGATTTTGGGAAATGAAAGGACCCTTACTAATAGTGATTCTATTTGGAAGGATTTAGTCTTTGATGCTAAGCAACGTCGGTGCTTCTTTAATGTGGACGAAGATAAGGAATTGGCAAAGACTATTTTAGATGTCAAGAAAGAGTTTGACCAACTAGATGATTTGCTCAAGGGAGACAGCACATATTTCAGAAGCGCAAAGTGGAAGGTATGTAACTTGGAAATTGAACTTGCTATTGTAAATTGACGTGTATATTTTTCTTAAAATAATAATTTTGTCAATTCCTGGTGTGGTTAGGTTCTTTTTAGTGAAAACTTTAGAAGATCATTTGGAAAGCTGTCATCGTTCCGGAAAAAGACACCTGCTCTAAACCTTCTACTTAAACTGTGTAGTGGCTGGCGTCCTAGAAAGAAGAACGTGGATTCCAGTGGTGACTCTTTTAATATCTTGAAACAATTCAAGGTTGAAGGATTATATATAATATGTTCAGTCGACATAGTAAAGGAGAAGATGTACTACACTCAAGTTCTAAAGGTTTGGGATATTTTACCATTAGAAGATATTCCAAGGCTTGTAAAACGTCTTGATGGTATCTTTGAGAGATATACTGATGATTTCATGATGCATTGCAAGGAGAAATGCCTAGAAGGGTATGCTTTCATGACTATACACTTGGTCGCTTGTTATCTTCAGCATTTATATACATGATGTTGTTCCTTCATGTCCAGGGATTTAGAAGTTCCAAAAACTTGGACAACCTCAATGGGTATCGTCCGGTATAAAAGTCTTAGCAATGATGAAGTTGGAAGCAATTTGAGTTCTAACGATACATGTTTCGTGGAGAACTCAAAAGTCAGTGATAGCTTGTTGCTGATGAAATTCTACTCCTTGTCTTCTGGAGTTGTGAGCCACTTGCTCTCCGGTGCTGATGGTCGAGAACTAGAACTCCCTTTTGAAGTAACAGACGAAGAGCGGGAAATTATTCTGTTTCAAAGAAGTACATTTATCCTCGGACGATCAGGAACTGGAAAAACGACCGTTTTAACAATGAAATTATTCAAAAAAGAGCAAGATTACCATATGGCCACAGAAGGATATGACACTGAGAGCGGTAATGCTCCCAACAACGCATTCAATAAGGCCAATGTGAATGATGATACAGAAAATGTTGAAAGTGGTGTTCAAGGGGCTCAAAAAGCTATTCTGCGCCAGCTCTTTGTGACTGTCAGTTCGAAACTTTGTAATGCAGTCAAACATCAAGTTTCCCGGTTAAACAAGTGAGTGTATTGTCACGAAAATGCAATTCACAAGTTTTCCTTTTTTAGCGATCGTAGTGTGAACGTTTACATTTAAGTAGGCGTAAGAAATTTCTGCATTGCAGGTCATTTTCTAACCCAACCTTTCATTGTGTACAGCTTTGCCTCTGGAAAACAATCTGTAGGGAGCAGTTCAATTGATATAGAGGATATTGATGGTACTGCACAGTTCAAGGACATTCCAAATTCATTAATTGATGTACCTCCAAAATCGTTCCCTCTTGTCATAAGCTTCTTTAAGTTCTTGATGATGCTTGATGGAACCATTGGTAATTCATATTTTGAAAGGTTTCCTGCTGCAAGGCAGATTTTGCATGGACAAATAGGAAATTCAGGATCCCTTGCTATGCAAAATTTTATAAGGACAAGCGAGGTCACCTATGAGAGGTTTTGTACAACTTACTGGCCACGTTTGGATGCCAATTTAACTAAAAATCTTGACTCTTCTAGATTCTTTACAGAGATCATGTCTCAGATTAAAGGCGGTTTTCAAGCAGGGGGGTCGCCTAATGGTAGAATCAGTCGAGAGGACTATGTTACATTGTCTGGCCGGAAATCCACTTTGAGTAAGCAGCAAAGAGAAAAAATATATGATTGCTTTGAAGATTATGAGAAGTTGAAGATGACAAATGGTCATTTTGACATGGCTGATTTTGTCACCGATCTCCATAATCGGCTTCAAAATGAAAAATATGAAGGTGATCTGATTGATTTTGTTTATATAGATGAAGTCCAAGATCTTACCATGAGGCAAGTTGCTCTTTTCAAATATATCTGCAATAATGTGAGTGAAGGATACGTATTTTCTGGTGATACAGCTCAAACAATTGCGAGGGGAATTGACTTTAGATTTGAAGACATTAGATCTCTTTTCTACAATGAATTTGTTTTAGGATCAAGAAGTGAAGGTAATGATAGAACGAAACAGAAAGGTCAAATATCAAAAATTTTTCAGTTGAGTCAGAACTTCCGCACTCATATCGGCGTTCTCAAGTTAGCGCAGAGTGTTATTGACCTTCTGTACCGGTTTTTCCCTGCATTTGTTGATATATTAAAACATGAAACTAGTCAGATATTTGGGGAAGCCCCAATTCTGCTTGAAACTGGGGAAGGTGATGAGAATGCAATTGTAACTATTTTTGGGAACAACAAAAGTATAGGGGGCAGTTTTGTGGGATTTGGAGCAGAGCAGGTCATACTAGTACGGGATGATTCTACCAGGACTGAAGTTTGCAAGTTTGTCGGAAGGCAAGCCCTTGTTTTGACTATAGTTGAGTGCAAGGGCTTAGAGTTCCAGGTTAGTGGTTCATTTATGCAACTATGTTCGTCTTTCAGCAGACTAATCATCAACCATTAGTTGTTACTTCTACTTGCCTTCATTAAAATTGCTGATCTTTTTGTTTACGTAAATGTACTGTACGATCAACTTTTTTTTTTCAACTTTGTAGTGAACATTTCAGAAATAATAATATTTTCTGTGGTTCGATTGGTTGTTCGCTATCAGGTCTAGTGTCAAAATGACATTGCACGTTTCATAATTTGCAACATCTGTCTGCAGGATGTGCTGCTTTACAACTTTTTTGGCTCATCACCGTTGAGAAATAAATGGAGAGTTCTCTATGAATATATGAAGGAACAAAATTTGCTTGATGACAGCTCTCCTGGGTCCTTTCCTACTTTTAACCAAGCAAAACACAATGTCTTGTGCTCTGAGTTGAAGCAATTATATGTTGCTATCACACGAACAAGGCAGAGATTGTGGATTTGTGAGAACCCAGAGGGGTTTGCCAAACCAATGTTTGATTATTGGAGGAAGAAGGCCCTTGTCCAAGTAAGGAAGCTCGACAGCTCACTGGCATTGGCGATGCAAATTGCTAGCAGTCCAGCAGAGTGGAAGTTACAGGGCTATAAGGTTCGCTGACTGTTATTTGTTTGTAGGATTTAAACTTTTAAAAAATTGCGATGATTAATTGTTGATGCCATGTAATTGGTGTTTAACTAGTAGTTCATTATATTAAACTGATATAATATTATAAATTGTTGATTTTTTCTTTTACATGAGGATGCTTTTGAAATTTTTTTCCTTGTAGTTGCATCATAGCCATGCAAGAGTAATTCTCTCTGTTTTGTCTTTGTGCTGGTCATACAGCTGTTGCGAGAGGGTAACTATGAGATGGCCACAATGTGTTTTGAAAGAGCAGGAGACGAATACGGTGAAAAATTCGCCAAAGCTGCTGGACTTAAAGCAACTGCTGACAAAATGCATGCTTCAAACCCTGAAACTTCTTCTATTGCCCGTAGGCAGGCTGCTGAAATCTTCGAATCCATTGGAAAAGCTGAGTATGCTGCAGAATGTTTTTACATGTTAAATGAGTTTGAAAGAGCAGGTACAATGTTTTTTTTTCTTGGATTCTTGTTTAGGCATCTTGGAAATGCGAGTCAAAAGTTTCGTTAGTGAAGTTGGAGTGGCTGCTCGTGTCCTAGAGCTATTTACCTTATCTTTTGTAAAATTCTTTTTGCTTCTTTTGTCTGGCATATCTGTGTCCCTAGAAATGCTTCTTTCTAAGGATAAAAAGGATGAAAAGGTTTAAACAGATTAAGAGTTAACAATTATATGATTAGCTGAAGGGAAAAAAGTTAGCTACTTATATAGGAAATTTTGAACAGTATATGCACAAGATGTTTTGATTGCAGATACGACTGAACTTGAAGGAAAATATAATTAACTTTAGAAAATTTTTGAAAAGTGTCACGACTCTTTTGATTGTTTGTTCTTGCAGGTAGAATTTATTTGCAATGTGGGGAGACTGCTATAGAGAGAGCTGGAGAATGTTTCTGCCTCGCTGGATGTTATGAATATGCAGCAGAAGTATATGCTAAAGGCAACCATTTCTCTAAGTGCTTGTATGCATGCACTCAAGGAAAAGTCTTTGATATTGGCTTACAGTACATTCAGTACTGGAAACAAGTGAAAGCAGATACTTGCATGGTTAAGAAAGGCAAAGAAATTGATAGAATTGAGCAAGAGTTTTTGGAGAGCTGTGCACATCACTATTACAAATTGAATGATAGAAGGGCCATGATGAAATACGTCAGAGATTTCAATTCCATTGATTCTATCCGTACTTTCTTGAAAAATTTAACTTGCCTTGATGAGCTTCTGTCATTTGAAGAAGATTCAGGAAACTTCCTGGAAGCGGCAAATATTGCAAAGCAAAAGGGTGATGTATTACTTGAAGCTGATCTGCTTGGAAAGGCTGAAAAGTATCAGGATGCCTCACGGCTTATTATATGGCATGTATTTGCTTGTTCTGTGTGGCTATCTGGGAATAAAGGATGGCCACTAAAGCAGTTTCCGGAGAAGGAAAAGCTTCTAACAAAAGCAAGGTCATTTGCAAAGAATGTATCAGATCAATTTTATGAGCTTTCATGTGTCGAGGCTGATGTTTTATTGAATGATCATGCTAGCTTGTTGATGTTGAAACAATATCTTAATGCTTCTCAAGAGCATAAGAGTACTAGAGGTGAAATATTAACTGCTCGAAAGATTCTGGACATGCATCTTAATGAAAATCCTGCCCAATATGGGAGTGAAGATGACATGATTATTGATATAGTGAAGTTTTCAGAAAGTAAAATCTCAAAAAATCAAGTTTCCTCTGAGACACTGGTTTACTTCTGGAATTTTTGGAAGGATAAAATTTTGAATATCTTCGAGTATCTAGGAAGTCTCGAAAAACAAGGTGTTGGTGAATTTAGAAGTTATGGAGAATTCTGCTTGAATTACTTTGGTGTTAGGAGAGAGTTTAGAAATCTGAAACCCCTATATCTTCTTCTAATCCCTGATGCATATTGGGTGAAAATGTTGGACAGTCGTATTCTGACAAGTGACAAAAAATTCATTTCTATAAATGTCCACCAATTCATATCTGCTGCTAGAAGATATTGGTGTTCAGAATTACTCTCTGTTGGCATGGCTGTGTTGTTTAAACTTGAAGCTCTTTATAGTCTTGCAGTTAAAAATTACTCGTCTCTCTTTTGCCAAAGCAGGCTTCTGATTCATGTCTATGCAGTTGCCAAATTTCTCTTAGGTTTCAATTTTATGGATGGTGGACATCTTAAAAACAGGGAATTGCTGGACTTCATTGAGCTTTCTACTGAACGCTTATTTGGTTGCGTTTATCCTCCTGACTGGAAAGAATCGATGAAAGAAAATATGATTTCTCTGAGGAGAACAGAGCTCTTCAGGAAATTAATCAAGGAAAATATTTTTGAAACTGCCACCTCCAAAGCCAAGCTGTCTTATGGGCAGCTGGGGAGGATATCATTGGTGATTCTTGGGTCAGGTAAGCTGTGCCATGAATTATATAAGAAGATTGCAGGTGGCATAACCTGGAATATGGCATGGATGTCATTGATTGAAGATCTTACTACGGATGCACGATTAGATGTTATACCAGGCAGCAAAATTGAAGAAGCAAATGAGTTGTCTCTCACGTGGAAGTTACATAGTGCTTTGGTAGATGCCTACAATGCCAACTGGATGAAAGAAGATGACTATATCTCACCTGAATGCTTCCTGTACCTTGTTGAGCGTCAACTGATATTGTTATCTTACTCCCGTGGTTACGTCCTCACTACCAAGTCTTCTTTTACTGAATGGCTTATATACCTGGAATGCCATGGCAGCTCAACTTCCACTTCCCTGGAACATTCACCACAATCTATCAATGTCATCCTGGAGTTTCTGGAGCACGTTGTTCGGCAGCTTCTTTACAATAACAAAGATACAATGGGGTGGATTAGAAGGTCTTACAGAAACGGTGTGAATAACCACTATGCATGTGTGATATTGAGGCTAGTTATTATAGCATGTTTGCTTTTGCTGAACTTCAGTTTGTGTTCAAGCTTGATTTTTGCGTTGCTGGGTAGAAATTACATCACCGATCAACTGCCAAGCGAATTTGTTATGGCCCTTCTTAGGAGGAGGAAACGAGGAAAGCCTTTGAATGTGAATGAAGATGTAGAGATGTTTGCCGAGGTATTTAAGAGAATTGGAAATCCACTGGTAGTTGTTAGCTCCGGTCAAAGTACGAGTTTTGAATGTCATGATGCCATATTTCTGGATATGGTCAAACAAAGCAAACAAGACATGATGACAGTCTTGTTTCCAAGTACTGATAAAACCGCTCAAGATCACAAAGGAGCTGCAGAGATGGAAACTAGTAGCTCGTTTGGGGTAGCTGAGTCTCCAGATGGGTTCGATCAAGGAAAGAGATCCAAGCTTAGCGAGGACAGCTATTGCCAGCTTAAGAATACCCTCGAGTCTCTGAACTCGATGAATCACGAAGTTTTAAGGAGCCTTGTGGCAAATGATCCAACAGTGAAGGTATTTTCAAATTTACCTTGTTTGTATAGTTTGAAGCTTGCCATCTTACTAGTTAAACTTGACTTCTTTTTTTTTCCTTTTAATATTGAATTTTCAGGCCAAATTTGAGAGGGCAATCCATCATTTAGGTGTTGCATTAGATGGATGCTTGCAGAAGAGTGGTACCAACAGTGAAGATGGAAATCTATATGGGGAGGCTGCGATTCTACTAAGTGAATTGAAGCAACTGAATGCTGCATCGCATACGAGGTCAGTTTAAACATAAAACATGGTGATAGTACCTTCTGTGATGTAGCTCGTATGAACTCTTCAGACTTGCCCTGTTTGTAAATGATTATTATTTAGTGTATGATGCACCCAATCAACCAATTCTGCCATGTAAAACAATAAAGATGCTATTTTCTTAGGAGGAGGTGGAAGCAAAGCCATCATCATTAGAGGGGCCTTAGTATTGTAGTTAAGATTGAATTATGCATTTATCCACGTTTTGCATGGCATGTGATACATTAACTAATGAACATGTTGGTCTCTTGAAGGGAGATGGAGGTCAACAAGAACAGTACTTCAAGAATTGAACAAGTAGTTAAGAAGGTGGAAGGAACAAGGACAAGAGTGATAAATCAGATATCGTTATTGTTGCAACAAGAAGAAAGCCCCCCTGCCAAAAGCAAGGCTTCTGAGAGCGTCCAAGGTAAGCAAAATGCTGCTCCTGAAAAAAAAGGAAAAGCAAACACCAAGGCCAAAAGGAATCAAATGGGAAGGAGGAGGGGAAGGAAATAAGCACTTTTGAGTTGCTTTTCTTCCCCTTCTTTCGGTTCCTAGTAAATGTTTAATATGTCAACTGTAAGGTTTAAGGGAAATGCAAGGAAGAAAGAATGGACAAGGCGCACCCTTGGATAACACTTCAGAAACATAGTCATCTGAATGTATGTATCTTGTAATGTTTTTGCTCTTTTGTTTCCTTTTTTTAAGCCACAAGCCCCCTCGGTGAAAATTTTACTTGTTAGACCAGGCTTCATGGCGCTCCCCCCAGCACGTATATCATCCATGTTCAGAGTTTATACAAGCAACTGCATGCCGCATTACATGTCTTATCTTAGTCTTCGGTTTGCACAACAATCACAAACAGAATACCTCATTTAGTTGTCGCAAGGGCGAAAAAAACACAACACTTTGTCACGCTTATCGTAGGAATTAACCGCTTTCTCATGAAGTTGCTCGCTACCTTTTGTCTTTCACGCGTCTTCATCTTTGTGTTTAAATTTTAATACTTGTACTTCACGTTTTCAGTCAAAATCCCCGTAGAATACTTCTACTTCACCCCCCATCTTCCTCCTATCCTTTGATTTTAGATGATATGGTTTCATAATTCTTGTTAGGGCTAAGGGCAAGGACTCTAATCATGCCTGGAGGCACTACCCTCTCTCCATCATGTACAAATGGTAGTTGCAAATTTTGCAGACAATAACTTTCACATGCCTAACCTCTTTGTACCACATTCTGAGCAGAACTTGGAGGTTTCTCTTAGATATGGAGCACCACATTCATCGCAAAACTTCGCTGGGCTTGCAGGCTGCATTTTATCAACAGTTTGGAAAATTAGGAAACGTTCTTTTTTCACAATTATTTGCAGAATTCAACTATTTGATGAAGTGATCAATAACCACCAAGAAAAACTTTTGTAAAAAATAATACTTTAAGAAGAGGGAAGAGAAGGCAGCACTCTTTATTGAGAAATTAAGAAAGCTTAACCTATTTTGACACATTAACATGTTTACGGTTGTCATAAAGAAGTCGGACGGTCAAGGACTGGGAACTTAAATTCATTGAAAACTGTTAAAAAGGTCAAATATACGGTTTAGTTGCATTGAAATTCTAACCAAGTTTAGGATATAATATCATATTAAAAAAAACATGTATACAACCGATCACTTACAAGTCTAATCAAAAGAACTCTTACCATTAAATGCAAGCGACCACCAACATGACCTCCTGTGAGGGGTTGTAGCTGCAAATAAGCCATGTGTTGAGAAATGCTAGGAGAATGGTTGGCAGTATGGGCAATTTCTGGCAAGTGTGAAGTTGATCCGCATTGATGATTTTGAGAAAATTGGGTAGAATGTTGGCTTTGATGAACTTGATGATGGTTCTGCTGAACTGCATGAAACTGAGGTTGATGTGACATCGAATCTACATGATGCTTCGAAGGAGGTTGTTGCTCATTTTGTGGCTATAAAAAAATGAAAACAGAACACAAGTCCTGTAGTATTATTAACGATGCCAAAAATACCAAATCAATGCAAGCATCGCCTCACATACAAGCTTTAAAAAAACAAACACTAAGCACAAAAAAGTGAAAATGTGTTCTCCGTGATAGTGCTCAAATAACCAAAAGAATACCTAGCTATGATAATGGATTAAACCAACATTTCAATTTATGAGTGTCATGTTTGCACCACGCAAGTCACAAAACCCAAAACAATGAGCTGTATTTACTTACAGATCGAAATCCTTGTGAAGTGGTGATTGAAGGAGGGCTATCTGTAGCAGGAAGAGTCTGGGAAAGAAAATTTAAAAAAAGTTATATATGATTCATCATCATTACACCTTCAAGTTCAATAAATTTGCTATCCATTAAGACTATCTTAGACATCCACTAAAATCACCGCAGTATCCATCATGCTTGGCACAAATTGGAAGTAAAGTTATCATTCTCTACGTAGCAATAAAAAATATGCCAATAATCATCACAAATGAAGTGAATTAAAAAGAGCATCTCATGAAAGCTCCAATATAAAGCGAGGCAAGACAAGATACTTTCAAAATCAAAGAAAGCTCCAGAGAAAAAGATGGGGTGCATTAAAGCTTTAACTGTATGGATTTTAACTTACTGGCAAACCAGGAATACTGGACACAACACGCCTATATTTGTGTCTCGGGGAGTAAAATTTGTAGTCTCGAGCAGAAACAGCAACTTCATTTCGACCAGTTAATCGTTTGAACCTGCAAACTTAGCAACCAAGTCAGAGACTAGTAAGATTTCACTGATGTAATACCCAGCTAAATACAAGTTGCAGGAAAAACTCACACTAGAGCGAAAAAATTTTCACATGTATTCTAAAGATTTCCGTCTTTTGAATTATTTTCATTAGTAGGACAGGCAATTTGAAGACCAGTAGGAAAAGAAATTTTATCACCAAATATGAATTGCAGATGAAAGGAAATATCACATGGAAGAGAAGCTATAATATTATACTGAGTTTTGGGATTCTATGTCAAAACATTTACCAAACTACGAGTAAAATGGCATATACAAACAAGACAAAAGTAGTGCAGAAAAAGAATTATGCAACTCGTAAAAGTTACCATTCAGCATCTTCGATGGACATATTATTTGGTTTCTCAACTATGTCCAAACCATTGACCACCACAAAACGCACTCTCTTCTCTTCTTGTATTACCAGTTCTGGGAATCTCGTCCTAGTCTCAAGAGAAGTAGCCAATTCTCTTCTTTTAAAAGCACAAGAACCTTCAAGAGAAACCACATAGGTCAGGTCAATTAAAAAAAAAGGTGCAGATATAAGACACGAGAAAAATGAACTGAAACTAGGTCATTTTTCTCGTGGTAGAGTTTAGTTAGTCAAGTGCGCCAGGTAAATTTAATTGAGGCAGAAAGACAGCCCCTAAGAAGAAAAAGCTTGTACCTTTCTTAGGAAATTTCTTGGCCATTCTTCTGTATAAACCGCCAGCAGCTTCAAGGGCAACTCCAATGGTCTTATCACGAATAGCATTGAAGGAAGCCAGCCTCACATTTACATCATTGACTAGGGATTCATACAAATTAGCAACATACATTAGAGGGAGAGCAAACCTTGGGTCGCCCTCATACTGGACATCACCTGATTTCCTCTTGGGCAGTTTATCTGGGGCTGAGGGAGACACATAGTCAGAATCACTATCAGGCACTTGAATCACATGGTCAGTGATGAAATGATCCACAATGATTTGCAAAAATCTAGCCCTTGCAGACTCAATGGGGGACACATCTGGCTCGATATTAATACAGAGGAGAGGAGGCAAAACAAGAAGCAGTTAATAAATAGAAGAGCAATAACTGGGCAAGATTAGGTTGGAAAAAACGTAGATAAAGTATGAGAGGACAGCAGGATGAGTACCCTCAACAGAGAAGAGATGGTAGGGAGTAGTAGAAGAGGGGGAAGCGTTGTCAAGGGCAGAAGAACGGTCTTCTTCAACAGCAACAGCATGAAGTGGGGGTAAGGAATTCCTGAAAGATTCGGGCAAGCAATCCTGCACCTGGAGAAGAGGAGGATAGGCAAATTAAAGAGACAGTTTAGCGACCGCATTACCCAAAAAGAGAGAGAGAGAGAGAGAGAGAGAGAAACGATTATATATAAGAGAGAGCTAGAGAAAGAGTTATTGGGGTTGGAAAAATGAAATGAAATTGGAGAAGGGGAACATACAGGAGGAGGAGGAGGAGGAGGAGGAGGAGGAGAAGAGGAATCAGGTAAGGGATGATGATCGTGAGGGTGGGGATGAGAATCGAGAGTGTTGTTGAGATCATGAAGAGAGGTGGGATTAGCAATGAAAGAATTGGTGGATCTCAAGTTGTAATCTTGAACTGGAACCATTATTCAGTACTGGACACTCATAAATTGAGGCTTTCTTCTTCTTCTTGTTTGAATTGTAATGAGTGAATAGAGAACTGCACAAGAGTAGCATCAGCAACAGTAATTCATGAGTCGAAAACATAGCAACAAATGGGAAATATTTTAGCAGTATCCAAAATCAAAATGAAAAAGCGGAGGTTTCATTCAGGTCCAGAGAAATGAGAGAGAGAGAGAGAGAGAGAGATACTGGAGGCGTAGGGCAATAAATAGCGGCTGCGGAGTGAGAGGGAGGAAACCAAAATCCCAACCCAAGCCTACAACGGTGGAGGGAGGCTTGGTAGCGAGGCTGACTGCTACCTCTACTATTACTATATACCATTATTACTCTCCTCTACCCCTCTATATTAATTTCTTCAATATTCATCCAAATGTTATTTATTTATTAATTGCATTTAATCATATTTAATGTTTTAATGTTTAGAATATATATTTTTTTGAAAAAAAAAACATATAAGCTTGGTAAGCAGTCGATTTAAAAAGTACATTTGGAGGACTCGGATGCGTCTAATTGGTTGGTGAAGTCAAATAATGGAGGCAATAAATTTCATTTATGTGACCACCAATACATAGATGAAGGTTTACACAATTTCTTTCATACAAAACCAAGCCAAGCCACCCCCCACACCCACTTCTTCTTCTTCTCCTTCTTCTTATCGTATCCTCTGACGCTTTGCAGCTCCCCTCAGATTCATTTGCAACCACCGCTGAACCTATTCACAACTACTACATTAGTACAACACTAACCAGCATCTATAAGAATTACAATGACGTTGATACTTCACCTGCAATTAGAGGCATTTTGCAGCACTCCCTCTTCCGATGTCTTTCTCTACCAACATAACTGACTTCACCTGCTGCTTTCCTGATTCATGTACCGACTTCATTTTAGTCAATCATTTATTTTGCTTACTGTTTCGTAAAATCATTCACTCCCTGCCAATATCCAAAATTCATAATTGTCCTCACCATGTCCGCATATTACAGAATGTCCACCACATCTGACATCAATCTGCAATTAGGATGCCTCCTGACATGTAAACATCGACGCTGTAAATTTGAAAAGAATAATCCCTTGCCCTCATAGCAAAAAGCCCACGTGTGCGAGCAACTGCAGTAATCATACAAGGCTCTTTAAGCCCCAGCAAGAATAATTCTAGCAGCTCTCCTGTGGTAAAAAGTTCATCACTTGAAACGACAACTTTAGGAATAGCAGCTAACAATGACAACTTGCAAAACAAATTCAAGATTTCTGTACTAGCCACTGCATGTACAATCATGGTGATAACTACAAAATAGAATTTCTATGATTGAAAAACAATTCTGCAGATTTTACGATCCACTGCAATCTCACATGGCAGAACATATAGGAGGAAAATCTCAATTTGATTCTAATATAGATAGGAACTTAATTTTTCATCTGGAAAATTACAGAATCATATATAAAGAGATCTATCTGAAGAGGTCTAGCTCCTCCATCCAAAAGAATTCAATAGACATGCTTCCATCCGACAGCAGTCCACTAAACCAAGCAACTGCTTTATCAACACACAGTTGCTAGTCCACATGAGATGCAACATAAAGGAGCAAACAACATAAGAGTTGACGCCTGATGCAAACCTTTCCCATTTATGACAAGTATTCAAGCACAAAATATAAACTATAAATATTGACTCCTTAGCCCTATACATCAGTAAATTGAAAATAAGATGCAATAAATCATCAACGCACCTTAAAAGAAGGTTTTCAAAGCAATAGCCAGAATGGTGCCAAGTTCTCTTCCAGTCATTTCGATCTCTGGTGAACTCACAACTAAAAATGTAATCAGGAAGCATATTTTACACATGTCAAGACCACCCAGCTTTAAATATTATACTCCCATGGTCATCAAGTGAAGTGCCCATAAAACTTCGCATTCCTTATTCTTATGATTTTTCTTAATGCAAAAGTCTAAATCATCTGATGATCACACATTAGGGATCACAAGTTTGCTATTGCCATTGATGATACCCTTCTTCACCAATTCATCCTGCAATTCAAAGGCTTCATTTATATTTCCTAGTTCATAATACTTCTTTAACAGATAAATACAGAGAATCTCATCAGGAATAATTCCTTTCTCAATCATCTCAGCAAGAAACACTTTTGCTTGCTGCACTAATCCGCCATGAGAAAGTCCCCACACTAGGGAAGTGTAAGCAAACAGATCAAGCTCAATCCCCAATTCAAACATCCTGCTCCTGATATCCAAAGCTTCTTGAAAGTTCTTGTGTTTCAGGTTTCCATCTATTAAAGCAGTGTATGTAATTTTATCTGGAATCATATTCTTAGCTTGCATTTCATCAAACAGCTTATTTGCAGCATCAATGCAATTATTTTTGCAAAGACCATCAATCAGGGAAGTATATACTGCTACATTATTAGACTGCAAATTGAAATCTGAAATCCTAGAAAAATAAGCAGTCGCCTCTTGAACCATACTGTTTTTGCACAAACCATCAATTAATGCACAAAAGGTAACAATTGTAACCTCAATATTCAAGTCGCACATTTCTTGGAGCAGGTTGAGCGCATCTACAGTTCTTCCAGTCTTAAAATAAGCATCCATAAGTGCAGTGTATATGACAGAGTTTGCACTTATCCCACACTCTTTCATTTCATCCAATACAAGTTTAGATTGTTCAAGCATATTTTCACTGCACAGACCAAAAATAATTGTTCCATAAAGTACTAAATCAGGTTGGATGTTTTTTTCCTTCATTTCTTTCAAAACTTCCATTGCATTGTCCGTCCTCTTATCCTTAATATGTCCATGAACAAGGGCAGTGTAAGCCTGCAAATTTGGAGTTATCCCAGCTTTTACCATTGCACTAAATAGTTCCTCTGCTTCTTTCATCCTCCTTTCTTTGCAAAGACCATCCAGTAAAGATGTGCACGTGACAATGTTGATGTTAAGCTGAACCTGCAACATCTCATTAGCAAGCTTCAGTGCATCACTTAAATACCCAGCTTTACAATTTGCATCAATCAGTGAAGTATATGTGAATTCATTGGGCAAAAGACCAAGACGTCTCATGTCCAACAAAAACTTAATTGCATGCCGCAACATACCCTCCTTGCATAAGGCATCAATTAGGGTGCTATAAGTTACAACATTAGGTTTGAGTCCCTTACTCTTCATTTCGTGTAGAAACTGAAAAGAAATAGGCATTTGTTTGTATTTACAGAAACAATTAATCAATACATTATAGGTTATCACATCAGGTTCACAACCCACACCTTTCATTTCCTCAAATAGATCAATAGATTCATCCAACAACCCTATCTTTCCGTATCCATCAATAAGAGAATTATAAGTCACAGTATCTGGTGTTAAACCCCTCTGCTTCATTTCCTGAAACAAGCTTTTAGCAGTTACCATGTCCCCTTCTTTACACATATAACCGATCATGATATTAAATGTAAATGCTGAAGGAGCAACCCCAGCTGAAACCATGTCCCTAAATAGTTTCATTGATAATTCCCCTTTCCTTGCCTTTGAAAGACCATGCAAAAGGGCATTACAAGACCGAGGCTTTGGTAAGACCCTAAACCTTGTCATCCTTGAAAAACACTGACCTGCTTCCTCAAGCATCCCTAATTGAATAAAAACACTAAATAAAGCGTCAAAAACACCAAACCCTGAAACACAGACTTTCCTGGTTGACCACAGAACTTCAAAAACATCAAAACCAGGCAAAACCCGGCGGGACAAAATCAATTCCTTAAGAAAAAAGGTAGCGTCAAAGTACATTCTAGCGTAGAACAAAATGTGCACCAATATACAATAAGACTCTGTAGTTAGGTAAAACCCAATTTTGGTCTTGGCCCATCTGAAGAACTTCAATGCCAATTTAGGATCCTGTTTGAATTCAACTAAAACTCTGGAAACAGCTATAGGACCCAAGGAGGAATTGATGAAATTAACAAATCTAGGATCATCCCATTGGTCTTGTTGAATAATTATAAGGAGCGAATCTTTATCTAAATAATATCCAGGAAAAGTAGCGGGGTTTGATTGGGTGCTAAATGGAAATCTGAGTATACAAAGAAATCCGGTGAACAAAATTAGAGGGCAGCAGAATAAAGAAGGATGCGATGGCATTGATAAAGGCGAAAAGAAAGTGAACGGGAGGTGAGGATTAGAGCTTGAAAGGAGAGGAGGGCTTACTTTATGAGGGAATCTGCGACCCATAAGAAAAAGATTGCGCAGAGGAAGTAACATTTTGAAGAAGAATTAACAACTAAAAGATTCATAGTTTGTTCATTGACAAGGCAAAGAAGATCATAGCTTTAGCTAGAGTCAGGTGAGCTGTGCTCCTGTGTCGTTCTTCGACGTTTGATTTGTTATGAAGAATAGGGTTTATGGGCATCACAGGAAGCACGAGACAAGAGAATCAGGTGAGGGTTTAGGGAATGGGAGGGCGGGGGGCCCTGAAATTAAGATTCGATGCAGGTGATGTTGTGAGTTCATGGGTATGGCTCTTAGTTGATGCATTTAGGCCTCTGTATGAAACTCAAAGTCGTGAGGCTTGGATTTCAGCCCATTTTGGATAATTCTGCGCTGCCACCATATCTAATTGTAAAGGAGATGAATGGTAAGTTATAGGGCCGTAGAGTAGAAGTTGGCAGGCAGTAATGGTGCAATGATGATGTAAAGCAATGGTAATGAAGATAGTTTGGGGGCCATGGCATTGATGAATGGGGATCCATTATGTATCCATCGTATCCTTCATTTATTGCATAAAGCTAAACCTTTGGCATCCACTTGTATTTGACCAAACTAACTTGGTCTTGCATTTGATTTTTCCTCACATGTACATTTTGACTATCGGGTATGTTGATGACGCTCATATTTCATCTTTAAAATCAAATAATTCAATACCATATTACGATATTAAAAGGAATAAATATTGATATTTTTATGATTTTAAAACGTAATTGAATTAATTAAAAGATATGCAGTAGTAAAAGCAAAGTTTGAATCTGAAAAAATCATATAATAGAAGAGGTTGACTTGGTGTGATTAGTATATATGATAATAGTGACAAATGTAAGATTAGCAGAAGTTGCAAGTAAGATGATATTGAAGGGATGAATAAGCATTAAAAACGTACAGCCTTTGTGAGATGCTAAGAGGCAGTTGTTAAATAATAAGGTTAGCTTCGTTTAGATATTTACTTGTAATAAAATTAATATAAAAAGGAAGAACAAATTAGTCAAAAGCTTTATGGATCTTATGACCCAGATGAGATGAGCATTAAAACTCCCACAACAAGTAGCTAGCACACCATCGCCACATGTCCCCCCTGACTCATTGAGCCATCATTGTGGACATTTCTGACTCACTCACTCCCCCTCCTTCACTCCCCTCTTCCATCATTTATTCAAACTCCGATCCCATCCATTAAACTAATGTTATTATCATTACTAATGTCAAAACCATACTAATACCATCTTGCAACTTGTCCGCCCCTTCAACATTTTCACTTAATGCAATCCTGCCTCGTCAACGCCTTTTGCATTTAAATAACAAGACCATGATCTCATATGCACTTCTATAATAATAATGTGTTGATCCATGATGACTTTATTTTTTTTAATTTTGCACGGACTTATCTATTAGTTATTTTAATTGATTTTAAATTTCTTATGGATCTAAACTATCCATTTCATATGAATACTAAATAACAAATGTGGATATTCAATTATTCATTAATGTTTTTTTTTTTTGTAAAATTAGATAGTTATGTTCGAGAATAGAAAGACGGGATGTGGAGGAGAAGAAAATGGAGGGAGCCGTACGCAAAAAGTGTACAGAGAAGGGTGGTACGATCAATCGACGGGGAAGCAGGTGGGAGTGGAGTGGAGCCTGGATATTTATCGAGGAAACAGCTGCGAAACACCATCTTTTAATATATGACTTCCTTTCTGCCTCCCTCATGGCCTTCCTGCCCTATTCCTGACATCTTTTTCTCAAACAAATCAATTGCATTTCTTATTCTGCAGTCATGTGCATCATTTCTCGAATGAATTCGCTAACTTCAATCGTAAAATGATAATGTTCATATAGTCAAAGAGTTGATGTGTTTGGATGTTGGATATATGCTCAAACAAATTACGTAGATGAGAAACGGGGGAATATAATTCGTTGGGGTCGAAAGTCAGATCTGGGCATCAACTTTTTGGTCAAATTCTCAAAATTAGCGGCATCACTCACCCTGTGAGGAGGGCTGACACGTGTCATGTCTCCATCACCAAAAAGAGTTGACATCAACCAACAGGAAACCCCATGCATGAGCTGGAGGGAAATTCCGTGTGTGGAATTCGAAAACAACCTCCTCCTCCTCCTCCTCCTCTCCATCTCTGACTTTCTTGAATCTGTAGCCTCTTAGCTTATAAATACCTCTCCACTTGCACTTCCCTTTCTTCACACCACCACTGCCATTCCCTTCCCATCTCCCGTCACTACCAGCATTATGGATTTCTTTTCCTTCTTCTTTCTCTCCTTTGTTTGCACTTGCTTCGTCTTCCTCTTCGTTTCTCTGCTGTATTTCTTCTTTCCTAGACGACCAAACAAATTGCCTCTGCCTCCTGGCTCTTTGGGTTGGCCTTACATTGGAGAAACCTTCCAACTCTACTCTCAAAACCCAAATCTCTTCTTTGCTTCTAAACAGAAAAGGTCCCTTGCTCTCTTCTTTCTCTTTTATCTTAATTTTACATTAACTTCAAAATCATGCAACTTAACTGTGGAGTTTCTTTTATTTTCTTTGTCCTGCTTAGGTATGGTTCCGTCTTCAAGACCCACATCCTCGGTTGTCCTTGCGTCATGATTTCTAATCCAGAAGCAGCTAAATTCGTACTAGTAACTAAAGCTCATCTCTTCAAGCCAACGTTTCCTGCTAGTAAAGAAAGGATGCTGGGCAAACAAGCTATCTTCTTTCACCAAGGAGACTACCATAACAAGTTGAGAAAACTTGTTCTTCGTGCTTTTGTACCTGAAGCAATTAAAACTATTGTCTCAGATGTTGAATCCATTGCTAAAGAATCTGTACAGTCTTGGCAAGGCAGAGATATTAATACTTTCCAAGAAATGAAAACAGTATGTCTACCTTTCTTTTTCTTTTTCCTTGTATTCTTCATTCCCTTTTAACGTAAACACAGGAGGAATTCAGATCGAGCGAAAATGTTATGCTCTTTTGTTTCCCCTGTTCTATATCATTATCTGGAACCGCAAATCAACACTTGCAAGGCATTATGTTTCTCTCTTGCAGTATGCATTCAACGTCGCGCTGCTCTCGATATTTGGAAAGGATGAGTTACAATACAGAGACGACCTGAAAAGATGTTATTACGTTCTTGAAAAGGGATACAATTCAATGCCCATTAATCTACCAGGGACGCTCTTCAACAAAGCAATGAAGGCAAGAAAAGAGCTAGCACAAATCTTGGCTCAAATTCTATCGAGCAGGAGACAGATGAAGCTCGAGAGGAATGACTTGCTTGGATCTTTCATGGAAGACAAAGAAGGATTGACAGATGAACAAATTGCAGATAACATAATTGGTGTGATATTTGCAGCTCGAGATACTACAGCTAGTGTCCTGACATGGGTTCTCAAGTATCTTGGAGAAAACCCTAGTGTTCTTGAAGCTGTGACCGTAAGCGTCTCTTACTATAGCAATCATATAATTATCTCACTATAATTACATCCGACTGAATTTCTGCGTTGGGTTTTCGGGATACAGGAAGAGCAAGAGAAAATAGTAAGAAGTAAAGCGAAGAGTGGGGAAGAGAAAGCTCTGATCTGGGATGATACGAAGAAGATGCCGATAACATCAAGGGTTATTCAGGAAACATTGAGAGTTGCTTCAATTTTGTCTTTTACATTTAGAGAAACCGTTGAGGATGTTGAGTATGCAGGTCAGCCCATCGTTTTATTCAGTACGAAAATGGCAACTAATACGTATGGTTTTGCTAATATTTCGTAAAACTATTTTCAGGATATTTGATCCCGAAAGGATGGAAAGTCCTGCCACTTTTCAGAAATATTCATCATAACCCAGAAATCTTTCCAGATCCTGGCAAGTTTGATCCTTCAAGGTTTGAGGTATTGATCAATTTTTCTCTGTTTTTTCCCCCCAAGATTCGTTTTTCCACTCTAACACGTAATCTGAAATTTAATGGTTTACCAGGTTGCGCCGAAACCCAATACATTCATGCCGTTTGGCAACGGGGCCCATTCATGTCCAGGAAATGAATTAGCGAAGCTGGAAATTCTCGTCCTTCTGCATCACCTGACCGCTAATTACAGGTTGGTAAAGCTTGAGTTTCAGTGAAAAAGAAAAGAAATAATATACAATGTCGGTGAATGAAGTGCGGAAATAAATATTTTTGCAGATGGAAAAAGGTAGGCAGAGATGCAGAGAATGGGATTCAGTACAGCCCATTTGCCCTTCCCCAGAACGGTTTGCCGATCAAGGTGTCTCGCAAGTTCATGCTGACATGCTGAGTGATGCAGCCTCGGTTGCCCTGCCCTACAATTTACTAAATAATTAGCTTTTCCTTCGAAGAAGGAAAGGTGAAGACAAGAAGATAGCACAGCAACTTCTGACACGCACACACGGCTCCAGTTAAGAAGAGTTTTATCATAGAAGAAAGGAAAAGGGGATCTCTCATCAACTGTACAAATCCATGCCCTTCCACGATATAACAAACATTAAATGTCTTTCCAAGAAATAATACCTAAAATATACTACAAGCTTTTAGTTTCTGTTTAATTTTTTGATTGTAAGAGGAAAAGAAAATAAAAACAAGTAATGATCGATGGATGAAGTAAATGTAATTTATCTGGAATTGAAAAGTATTTGAAAAATTTTTGAATGAATCAAGATCAATTAACTTATATAATAAGATTTAGATATAAAAGAGGGCAGAGGATGAAGGGTCTCGGCCTCCCTTTGAAACTCTTGCGCTCAACTAATTATTTAGAAGACAGTCAAATAAGACAAGTGTCGATGGTATTGTTGGTTAATTATTCTTTAAATGCAATAATAATGAATAAAAAAACAGGAGAAATAGAGAAAAGAAAGAGGAGGGGAGTGTGTGCGTGGCAGGTAGGGTATGGATTGAATAGAAAGTTTGATGAATAAGAATAAGCAGTCAAATGAGATTGATACAACCATTCGTAATCATAATCTGTATCTCGACCTCACACTTGTCTTTTGACTTTTTCTTCTGAAAAAGTTATTCGTGATGTCCATGTCCATTTCTTACAATACAAATAGCTTATTTTTATTGTAACATCAAGCGGATGCCCCTCTCTAATCTCTCTTTCATGTAATCGATTTATGTGTTTCTATCCTAATTTCAGACACACCCTTTTTCTTTTTAATTGGCTTTGAAATATATATCTTATGATATTTAATTTGAATAATCATACAGCTCAGTTGATTTTAAAATGGAAAATGGATTAAAGCTGCCTAAACCTTTCGCTTTAACTGTAATTAGACATTAAAGAATTATGAACCAGATAATCATTAACTAATACGTATGATGAC
Organism: Dalechampia spathulata; assembly: GCA_948192965.1. NCBI lineage: Eukaryota > Viridiplantae > Streptophyta > Magnoliopsida > Malpighiales > Euphorbiaceae > Dalechampia > Dalechampia spathulata. Next base: position 50,626 of record CANYBF010893282.1, on the reverse strand, counting down.
TAATGCAATCTAATAAAAATGTAAATGATTAATGAAAAAGTCATGATGGTTTGCTCTACATATATAAATAAATAACTGTATTGGTAACTACGTTAAAGGAAGTGGCAGCAGCCAAACAATGCTGATGTATGCGATGCAATGGCATTGGCCTCTCGACATACCAACAAATATACATATTATCACCATCCCATTCATTGAACTTGTAAAGCAGAACTCGTTTATTCCCAAGCACGCATTGGGAAGTGGAGAAATAAGCCCAGAGTGAAATACGACGGTTTTTAACTTTTTTAGCCCACGCAGTCGACTTGCTTCGAAAAGATATCCCACAATTCATCAAAACAAGACTATTCCCAACCAGACTTTTGGACAAAAGGGTTAAAATTAAAATATTCCATAATTGGGAACACCTCTGCATAAGCCCAATTCATTTCTTGTCAATCCGAAACCCAACTTAGGACTACCGGAAAAAACCTTTCCTACCATACCTGCCCTAGCATCACAATCATTGATCAATCAAGAATGACAAGTTTAATGAACAAACATAAAAACTACACAGCCTGATCAATTTCTAGCATCCACCAAGTCGAGCTTGTATTGGACAATTGACATTGTCTAAAATATTCTTCCATCACAACCTGATTTCCGCCCTTGGTATCTCATTGATTTCCCCTTTCCGTTCTTGAAAAAAAAAAATCCTTTTTTGCACGATGTACATCAAATTCTGCTCTAGTTATGCCATTTCAACAACTGAGAGCAACAGTTTCATTAATTCTTAACGAAAGCAACATAACTTGTACACTGTCTCAAAACAATACGTTCTGGTATTGACAGGAAGAAACGGCAGATGACAATCAAGTAAAACATGTTTCCCATTGCTATGGAACAGAAAATGGTTATCCAACAACTCAGCTGTGAGATATAGTCGGAATTGTTAATTTGCTTATAAAGTTTTACATATACCTTGCTCATGAAGTTGTAAAGACGTAGCCAGTTCACCAGGTACATCTTATAGCCATCACAGAGTGTCTGGTAAGTTACGATCCTGCTCCTCACCAGCCAAAATGTGGATGTTCAAGAACATCAGTTAAATACGATCTACTCGAAACCATCAACATAGGGCTTCATTATCAACATGGATCGATGCATTTTCTCTGGATAATGATGCTGCCAGAACAATAACCTCCTCAGTTAACAGATACAGTATCTTATGATCAAATCAAAGCTACCTGTTTTTCTCTCCATTCAAAGATAGAAGCAACTGACCAATCAAAATGTTATCACAAAAACACGTAAACAACTGTTCTGGCATTATCAACACCCTTGCCCACTTTTTACTATTTCTACACGTGTTAATAAAACTAGAATAAAAGTTCAGAAAGATGAATCAGACCTTCCCAACATCTGTTGTGCTAGAGAAATCTTGTCTTCCTTTTTTAAGCATCTCAATACGAGCTCGGATGTGGCGATTCTGTTCTTCAGCCTGATTAACAGGGTATAAATAAATTTTGAGCCAGGTCACATAATAACAGCTATTTTCCACAGTTAAGAATGGTGTTACTGAAAAGAATTTAGTAAATTCCATTTGACAATGCGTGTGAAAAGGTTAATAATGTCAAGTGATTGATAATCTTTTACCAAAAGTTCAAACTAAAATCAGTCCCATTTAAGCCCCAACTACTGCAACTACATTTGCAACACTCAAGGTAAACACCTAGTCTTTTTAACTTTCATGAAGCATTTTCAGTTGAAGAGTAATGTTTGCTAATGACAGCAACTAAACTACAACCTGATACCAAATCGCAAAACCTATATCAACATGTGAAAGTTTATGATGTTCATCTAAAGGATAAGTCCTAGCAATTGATTGGGAACATTGGTTTGGCTTTTCAATTTTCTATATATTTAAAACGGTGACACTTCAAATTTGAGCGCCTTAACTTTTGAAGCTATTTCATATAACCCTCACCCTTCCAAGTATGCCCATCAAGCACTGAATCTCATTTCTTTTTACAGCTGATAAATCATGCGCTACGTCCATCAAATTGGTCCTGCAACAAGGAAATACATGCAAATGAAAGCTCCATATTTTTACAATTAATAATTTCAATGAGACACCTAAACAAATCAAAATCAGGTCGAATTTTTCTACTAATGCTAGTAGATCACTACACTTTTTCATCATACGGTCGATAATGAGAATACCTGTTGGGCTAACCAAACAGTGCATCAGATTTAACCAATTGTAGCAAATCAAATATTCTTCTATGAACAGAAAGTTCTGAATGTCAAAAAACATTCAAAATTGTTCGGATTGTAGATTAAACAAATCCCAATTAACCAAATCTAATTGAGCAAAAAGTTTGGAGGTTATGAATGCGCCTGATATCCTAAATGAAGCTACTGAAAAGTCATACCTCTTTATCATATGCATCACCATTCAAGGATTCAACTATAGAAATGTGTACACAATTTTAGCAATTTCCCACTAGCCACTACATATAGAGACATTGTTAAGAAAGTAGACAACTCGTACTTTTTGGAATACAAAGAGTCTAGACTTTGTTCTTCCACAAGTTGGTCGACAGCATCTAAAGTTGTTCCCGCCTGCAAAACATAAGTAAAGTCCATCTAAGTTTGTTTGCATTTTTATGCCTGAAAGAATTGTTTGCATGTGTAGAACTACTTAGGAGACTTCCAATTATGTTCAAAAACATATAGAAAACTTTTCTTGCAATTCGTAACCAACAGTCACTTTCTTAAGTTTAGAGCTCATGTCCTCAAGTTGCTTACGCTAATTGGCATTGCTTACATATTTTTCATCAAAAGCTTAAGCGTTCGTCTCATATCGGATGGTGCAACCTATTTATATTTCACCTCAAAGGGTAACGCTCATTTTTAGAGTATATTCCCCCCAAAATAACATACTGAAGCAAAACTAATCCTGCAAAGCATTGACATGGATCGAATGTAAGGGTAAAGATACAAGTACAAGAAACAGCATTTTTTGAAAAACTAAGAAATGCTAGACAACATGGACAAGATAAATTTATTTAAAAAAAAGAATAATTTGGAACTGAAGAAGGATAAACCAACATCACTTTGAAAGTCTTCCACAAGTTAAAAAATTGTGGTTGCAATAATATCAGAAGAGTAGAAAAAATACTCAACTAAACCCTACAACACCTTCTGTTCAAAAAAAAAAAAAAAAATTTTACAACACCTTAATCCCAAATTAAAATTACTTGGTTTTGGTTAAATGGACTCTCCTTTTCCAGTCTGTATGTATTCAAAAAGGTGCAAGACTAAGTAATGAGAGCAATAATCCAAACAAAAGATATACCTGTGTCTCAAGGCCTAATGACTCAAATTCATCCTGCAAGACACAAAGGAAATAAAAATAAAATTTGAACTTGCAATTAATGCAAAATAAATTTTTTAGGAAAGGAATATCAGAAGAAAGGATTGCATAAGCAACAAAATTAAATCAAAGCACTGACGTTAGTGTTGCCAAGAGAGACTATGAAGGAAATAAACATAATAGAAATTGATGCAGTTTTATAACAAAGTACCCAGTATGCAGGCTTGGTTTCTTGAGTAAAACAATCAAAAGGTTAACGGGTGAGTGTAACTAAAGTTAGAGATTAACAGCCATATCAGTAAACCCTAATTCTGAGCATTTGCAAACATGGGTAAACCAGCCAAGGATAGATAAGGTGCATATACCGCGCTTTACATCAGCTATAATGCATTAAATAAGCAGGGTGAGGAATGATAAATATTATGATACAGACGAAAGAAAAGGGGACAAGACAAATGAATGACATTTGAAATAGAGGAAAGAAGCATACCTCTATCATTTTATGCAGAGAAGCAATGACCTGAAAGAGAAGCATAGCAGCACAGATAATTAGAAAGAAGTTAGAGCAGCAGGAAGGGACTAACAAAAGAAAGAGATGCGTGGAATCTAAACTTGCAGTGCACAATCAGACCAAGTGGGAGTAAAAAGAAAATGGAAAGGGCAAAGAAGCAAGGAAAATACCTGAATGAACAGGCGGTGAAGGGTGTCCTGCTCTCTAGAGTCGAAGTCGGGAGAAAATGCGTTGACAAACTCCTTAAAGTTGGTGGAAGGAACAAGAGGAAAAAGGAATCAGATATATATTTAGGAAACTGATAAGAATGCAGCAGTAATGATGGTGAATTGTAATGAAAAATGTAGAATAGATTCGTTTATGAGGATAATTATTAGGTTTGAAAGTAATGGAGATGAATAAAATAAGGAAGAAAAGGAAACCTGTTTGGAGCAGGAAGTGAGAAGGGAGTGAAGAGCAAGCTTGAAGGATTTGGTGAAATCAGAGCGTCTGGATCCAAGGGAACCGCTTGATCTTTTCTCCATATCTCTCTCTGCTCCTCCTGCGAGTCTCTCACTTTTCTATCTTTTGTTTTCAAACGCCCGCCAATTTATAATCACATTTTGTCTTTTTCTATCCTATTTAATTATTTATGTCATATTTAGTTTTTAATTGCAAATAATAAAATTAAATCTAGTGAAAAATAATTGATAACTAAAATAAAACAAAATTCAAGTAAATTATTTTTGAGATTCTGAAATATGAACTTTTTAAAACTAAATCAATTTAATTTTTGATTTCAAATCATATTATAATAGGTGGTAATAAGAGAATGGGGAGTGGGGTTGTTTTAATTTATACAAGGATTTCATTGGAATATCAAGTAAAAAGGAAAAAGTTTGTTGAAGATAAAACAACTCCTCCCAATTGGAATATTGATTACAAGGTTCCTTAAAAGTTTTTTATTACGCAAAAGACTTCAAGGTTGAGTAAAACCTACCATTCAAAACTGACAGTCAACCCTCTCACTCAGATTATATATATATCTCCTTGCCAAAGGAGCTTCTCTCTCGCAGCTTTAGCTGCCATGATGATCCAGGAGACACACAATTTCCTCGGCATTCCTCCATGTAAGTTCCCCCCATCTCTGTTCTTTTTCTAGTTATGGATGTCATATATGACATATTTCATGCACAATTTCTCATTACCATGTAGCATCTCATGTTTATCTTAGATTGATACGTTTGCCTCGAATGAGTCCTAGATTTATGCATATAATTTTTTTACAAATTTAAACAGCAACAAAACCTTATCATCACCTTAAATATAATTTCAGTTGTCATGATGGACACCCTTCATATACCATAGTGAGGGTGGATACCTTTCTAGCTTTCTTCTTTTCTCTTGCAATATGCAACTAAACACACATCAGAAGGCGAGGAGAGGTTGGTTAAACTAAAGCACAGAACAAGTAGCTCCTTTGTTACATCCAGTCAGTCACACAACAATATTCTTCATCGCTAGTTGTATGTTTGCAAAAGCTAAACAATAAACCAACCAATTATAGGATGCATACAATGCAAGCCAATAAAAAACAAAAGATCACAATACTAATGGTCATGCTTTACAATCCTCTAGGCTGCCATACAACCGAACAAACAGACACTTTAGCTTTCCACCGGATTAAATCAGCATGCCACTCCCCGACTAAAAACAAAGGTCGACTTTTGCTCTCCCCTGCTCCTCTTCAGAGGCTTAGACTTTTGCACTTCCATAGTGAATGCAATCTTTAGATTCCCATTTCTCATCCTTTCAGCGGATAGGATGGTACTGAGTTATACCTCGTTTAGGAGGCAATTTCCTCAATATGAAAAGAACCAAAGAAGAAGGCAATATTTCCACCAGCTGCAAACAAAATTAGGGTGAGAAATAGAATGAGATTGCGGTTTATGTTAGGGAACCGAACAACCATGATGAACAAACCCAATTAGCAATTTTTTTAATTTGCTGTATTGATCATTGTAACAATGTTAGGACTTCGCAACAAGTTTTACTTCCTTGACAATAGTGGTATCTACGTGCTTCTAAAACTCAAACAAATGAAGTATGAATCTTTAATAAGCGTCTCCAACCACTTTAACATATCTCCAAAATAAAGGAGCAATAGGAGCCACGTGAAATTACCTCAATACATAGTTATCTGAGTTGATTTAGCCCAAGTTCATATCATAATAAATGTTTGACTTGATACATCTTTATGCCAATTTTCAGGTGGCCAAAAATCTTAAACAACGCTTTGGTTCATAAAATCTTAAAGCATGTCCTTTTTTTTTTTTTTGCACGAGGAAGAGTTCTACAATCCAAAACAAATCACCATAGTTGTATTTTTCTTTAATTACTACCCATCCCATGTATTGGTCAAAATCCCACTTCCCATCTTTCAATTTATTGATACTTGAAAAAAAAAAAAGAAAAAAATTCTGTCACTACATCATTCCATACAACACGTTATCTAAAAAACAATTGGAAAAGCAAACATTGAAATGTTAAACATGTAGCTGCCACATGGCAGCAAAGACTACTTGAGCACCATCTCAATAAAGATTTTCAAAAAAAAAAAAAGCATGCCATTCTGTCAAAAGTTCATTTTCTTGCTTGTTTAAATCAAGTACAATCTTTTATCAAAACTTACCAGGTAATATATGAAATTTAAAACTGGATGATCCAAAACATCAAGGTCTGCAGCTTTATCAAATGCATTAAAGCAGTTCTGAAGCATAAGAAAATGACAGCACAAAGCGTGTCAGGCAAACAACATAAGAGAACAATAATATCTCTGCAATATAAAGGCAATTTTTTATCACTATGAAATAGCTTTTATCAAAGATGATGGCAAGATAATATATGCCTGGGAAAAACAAAAGCATTTCATGTACATGAAGTTCAGCACACATAAGAGAACGCTGATAAAACAGGAAACTGGAAAGGAAGATAACACTCACCATAATGCATCTGATTAGGAAGCATGAGAAACAGATAGTGGTTACATAGCCAACCTATCCAAACAAAAGAAATAATAAATTTAAAATTAACAAATTAAATGATAAACACTATCGAATTACTATCAGAACCTCAACTACAAAATTATTACTTACCTCCTGCAGCTTCTTCCGTCTCCCTTTGGATTCTACAGGGAAGCGCTGCAACATCAAAAAGAGCCTACCAAAAGAAGTAATCAACCAAACATCACATCAATTGTATTACTAAAGATATCATCTGACCATCCAACCATCATACTCAACCAAATGTCAAATTAGGTGGTGCATACGCCTTTTAGAGGAATACAGCAAACTGAACAATGAAAAGATGACAAGACTATCTATTTCTAGATTTTGCAAATCTAGTTCTAAGTGCCCAGAAATTTATCAAAACATACACAGAACAATATGCTGTGAGAATTAAGAGAATCATTTATTTGCAAAGCATTACACTGACGAGTGATCTATGAAAATGAACATTAATTGTTGCAAGAACCCTCATGGCATGACAAGGAATTATATGCCAGTCAGATGATCTTTGAAATATAAAACTTTACCAGAAATCTCGCCACTATGTGGCTCCCTCATAAAGAGGCATACATATGTTCAGTTTTCGTGCGTGGAGAGGTTGAAATGACCCATCAACAGGTCTCTAGGTTCTGACAAGTTGTGAAAATTGAACACCAAAATAGCAATTCAGGTATCAACTAAAGAATCTCTAAAGCTAAAACAACCATCTCTACCACCAACTCAGTTTTGTAAAGCCCAACCTCATCAGATATGCTCACCTCTATTTTCATAACCAACACCAACAAATTTGTCCTGAAAGCAAACTGAAATACCCATTATACTATTGTCAGTTAGCCCGCCCTCTAAAGTCATCAGCAACTAGAACCACCCATTCTAGATATTCACCCCAGGTGACCAATAGTTAACCTTTATATTGCCACAGATTCAGCTGGCAATCCTGACATGGTGTTTATTTCCTACTCTGACACAAGGGGATCAGATTCAGGTTGACAAGAAATTGGGTAGTCATTATCTACAGTAAAACCAGGGGGGAGAGATTGTGGTTGGCACCATAAACCCTTAAAAAATGTTCTATTCTTTGTTTTGAGTAGGTAGTCATATGGTATTCAGAAACCACAGTTGTGAGATACCATAAGTTTTTGATGAGTGAACAAGATATCTTTAACCTGCTGTTCTGAGTTAGACCATGCTGAAGAGCTACTTCTAGATATTGAAGCCTATTTGACACCTTCAAATGCACCATGAAAATATAATGCAAGATACATTCAAACTGCCAACACTGAAAAACCTTATAAATAGACAAATGCAGCAGATTCTTTTTTGAAAAAATGGCAGTTAGATATACCTTCCACCATAAAGTAAAAAGCCAAGAGCTGCAAACAAAGATACACCTGCACAATACATAAATTTGTTAGCCGTCTCTCAGTTAAAAGATAGGAACTACAAAAAGACATTAAAGTTAAACAAAGCTAACTAAATACTGAAGTTTTGGACCCAAATTTTTATCCCTTTTTTTTAGAAAAATTATAGTAGGTATGCTTCTTGGAGACTGCTTTTGAAGAAAGCACTGTTTTACTCCACTTCCCCCATATGTTGATTCCCCCAAAAAAAATTAGCCACGGAGAAAATAATAGTGATAAAAGAACAATCAAATTGGAATGAAAAGCAGAAGCAGTAACAAACTACACTACTACAGTGGTTAGTGCAAAGGGAAAGAAAAAAACCTGCAATAAACATCTTAGAGATGATGATCACAACCCGGTAATGTTTCCACCACATCACCAGCCACATAGCAATCTGGAAATTAAACAACAGAAGGTAAATTTTAGTTCCGATTAATTTTATATATTAATGTAAAAAATTATTTTTGTTCACATCCTTCAACTCTAACGAGTTTGTTCCATGAAACATGCTCCCTCAAGTCATTTAATTGTCTATCTATTAAGCCTGACATCTAAGAGCATCAACAATGTTGTGTCGTTTAAATCCAGTCATTTAATGATCCATTATTATTTAAACCCAGCCCATTACATCCGGTGCATGCCTCAAAACTGTAGGACAGCAAATCTATTTTTACTCAAATCCTTCGTCTAAAAACTCTAGATGAAAAATGAATAGCCTTATGCATGTATATACCACATTATATCAATTTCAAAGCATTGACAACTTGCATGTCCATTCCAATCACCACTTGATAAACCATCATACTCCATCGCACAATTTTAACCTCCATGGAGTATTTACGAAACCATCATTATTGGTGATATTCTGCAACTAGTATGAAAATTGAGACCTGGTTCGTGTGAAAATCTCCCATGGCAATGACAGACTTCTGACCTACTAAGATAAGCGTGCAGATTCCTTAGTGTGGTATAAATATTTCAGCGATGAAATTGCTGATTCTACATTACAACACTCCCCACCATCACTCAAGGAAGACGCTTCTTGCTAACTTTGGATTCATCACAATTTACTGGGCCTCTTCAAAACCATGGATCTCCCATTGAAATCCAAATACTAACTTTTCAATCCCAAAGAAGCAGACCTATTGAAACCCTAATAATAATAGATTCTACAAATGGATTGACAAGGAGATACATGGAGAATTTTTTTTATTTTGATTATAAAATTGATTGTGAATAACACTTTCTATGTAATGCAAATATTTCAAATTTGAAAGGATTCATTCAATGAGAAGCCAATTCATCCCAAAAACAAGAATATAACATTCATAAGGTTACGTGACTCTGGAGTACTGAATCATAAAGTAGCTGCTGGTTTAGAGCAGTAACCAGCTGGCAGACCCTACCACACGTACAACCTACCACTCAAAGAACACTTGCAAACGAGAGTAAAGTAGAAGAGACAGGTTCCATTCATCTTACACCAATGAAAAAAAATTTTCATAAAGCCAATGGGTTAAGCATTGATTGGGGGAACCCAGATTCAAATCCATATATCATCTTGGAGTACTATAAGTAATAAAGCAGCACAGAAAATTCCACCTGAAGCGCATAAATTATGGCATTAATTGTGAAGAAACTTGGTCTAAGTCCATCAGTAGATACTGCCCGTGCCTGCACAATGCACAAACCAGAGTCATGATGAGGCCAGTCTAATCTAAAGTAAGCCAAAAAAAAAACAAAGAAACCAAATTAGGAGCAGAGGAACTTTGACCTGATAGTAAATCTCTGCCCAGAAGAGAACCAGAAGGGCATAAGTGGTGAAGAAAGCAAGACTTGGCATATCAAGCAATATATGTTGAATAATCTGACAAAGAAATCATTATTATCAAGCAATGTAGGAAAAATTGTTAGGAGAAGAGGAAATAGAGGGGCATAAATGAAGTAGGAGACAAACCGGCCAGCGTATGCTTTCTATATTACGGCGAAAGATAAAAACTAGACAGCGAACTACAATAAAAAGAAGAGATCGAAAACGATAAAATTAGGAAGTTCAGAGTGAAGAGGCGAAAACATGGCAAAAAAATTAGAGCTTATGAAGGAAAAGAGTACAAACCCCCATTCACCAGGAAATTGAGAAAGTGGAAAACCTTTTGCGTGGTCCAGCCATACTCCGGCACTCTCAATTGTATCCGTACAAGTTGAACCTGGAAACATGCAATGATCAGATTAACAACTAAAAGGATATGACAATAAGATGTATCGTTGCATGTGAGAATGGACTTAAATCCCTAAAATCAGTAATGAGAGAGATTAATTTGATTTGACTGGTAATAGGAATTTCGATCAATTGAATCATAAAATTAGAAAGTCAGAATCAGTGTAAATTAATCAATTAGTAACGAACTTCGTCTAATAGACCTGAGCGTCGAAACTGATATTAAACAAAAAGGGATAGAAAGGGAGTGAGAAGGCGCATACAAGAGCAACAGCGGCAACAAGACCATAAAGAGCGGCAAGAACATGATAGATGCGATCTTGCCAGAGAGCGGAGTGATTAATGTCTTCCCACCAGCTTGATGCGTCTCTCAATTTGTATGCAATCACCGCAGTCGGAACTTCGAATTCGTTCATTCCCAACATCTCCTGTTCCCCTCGGCTTGCCGGAGATTGTATTATTATTATTATTATTATTATTATTATTATTATTATTATTATTATTATTATTTTCTTCCTGGCTTTTGTTTCAATTGCAATCTGTGTATTTAATTGGTACTGGGGAAAAAGTGGATCCGTTCACGTTACTTTCTTCTTTTTTGGAAATGAAAAAAAAGAAGCTTTATTTGGTAATGGTTGGAAATAGAGAATCGGGATTGAAAAGAAACACCGGCGAGCGATAAACGAAGGAGAGGACGAAATGGATTGATGAAGGCGGTGGTGTCGTCAGATGTGCTTGATAAGATGGAAAAATGGTGTCTAGTGTAATGTAATTTTTGTTTTTATGGATCCACACATGGCACCATCCAAAAACCCTTATTTGCTTCTTTGATTGTTTTTCTTTTTATCAATAATTATTCCCCGAATATTATAATTGTCATATATTAATGTTTAATTGTTCCGGATGACTCCTTTTTAGCAACTGCTTATTTTACATTAAAAAAACGGAAAATAATAATAATAATAATAATAATGGAAGTGGATATAAGCTTTATTTGAGAAATAATAACATAACAAAGCATGAAACAGAAGTCATTGGGTAATACTAAATGTACACGTCCAGTGAAAAAGGCATTGAAGGCATCGAAAGTTGACAAATTCAAAACCGACCTTCTCAGGACTGATTTACTGATTAGATCGTTGTTCCACGAATAGGAGGAAGATGCGATTTTGAAAATTCATTATTACATCTTCGAAGATGATGTTTTGTAATTGTCACAGAGAAACTTGATGTGTAATCACTGATTAATTTATCTTGGCCTTGATTGGGGAGAAGTGAGGAACAATCATCGTAGCTGTAAAAAGGTACACAGCAGTCAAAGGAAATTATTATCCATCTCTACTTTTTAATTTGCACTGATATTGGGTTACATCCAGGGCCCTTGTCCATCGGTTTTAATTAACCGTTTGACCATCTCTTCTCTATTAATCACACGTCCTGCTGTTTTTCTTTTGAGTAAGGTCGAGGTTTAGTTTGTACATTCAAGTGCAACCAGGATTTCATCGTGCAGATGGAATATATTTCCCCTCCTCTCCATAAACTTGACATTATACGTACCATCCATCTTGGATTTATGGGTGGAGAGTGAGGACCAAACTACAGCTGAGTGGTGTTTTAATACAAGACAGGAAGGAAAGGTGGAACTGTTTTAGGTATTGTTTGGATGAATGTAAAATATACTTTTTTATTTTATTTTGTTGGAGGTAAAATATGAGAGGAATAAAAATGAGAGAGCAAATAAAAGAAAAAATAAAATTATTTGTTTGAGAAAATGAAGGAAAATAAGGAAAGGAAAGAAGATCAAAAGGTTATTTTTCATTCTTCCTAATCTTCCCATTTTAAGAAGAAAATGCTTTTTATTTCTTCCTTCATCTTTTTATTAATTTTCCAAACAACTGGTGAGAGAAAAAATGAAATCCATTGTTTGAGAATTAAGCAAAAATAAAGGAATAAAAAAAATAAGAGTTATTTTCTATTTATTTAAATTCGACTGGTGAGGAAAATATTTTTCATTTTTTATTTACTTATTATTTTTCTTATTTCTTTCCGAACACAACGATCTAAAAATAAATAAATTTAATTTCCTTAATCTCATGAAATCTTTCTCAAAACAAAAGGTTAATATGAGAAAGACAAAGTGATCATTGCATTTTATTCCTCTTTGTTTTATATGGATTATATTTTAAAGTTTAAAATTAATTTTATGATTAAATATGGATGCATTTTATAGTTCATGGTCATCTATTATTTTTAATTAACTGTGATGTAATTTTTAATTAAATAAAATCACATACATAAGTTATTCTAATCAAAATGTAAATGATGTATTTTAATCATCATTCTTGAATTTAGATTTCTAGTAAAATGTATTAGAATATAATATAATTTAATAATTATCATTATATTATAATATTTGAATACAATTATAAATGAAATAAAATATAATTAATATATTATCTTATAATGTAATATAATAAAAAATATAATAAAATTTAATGTAATAATTATGTTATAATATTTGAATGTAATTATAAATGAAATCAAATATAATTAATATATTATTTTAAATTATATATAAATAAATTAAATTTTCAAATTAAAAATTATAATTGATGTTAAATAATAAATTATCTATTTTAATATTTGATATTATAGATTTTAATATAAGATTTCGATGTAATCAAAGAATCTGAATACTAAAATATTAATCCCAATTTTTGAATATTATTTGACTTCACAACTAATCACAATGATTATATTAATAATTATTTAATTGTTAAAAATATTATAATTATAATCAGTATCATATTTTAATTTTAAGTTTTTAGGAAATTGACTATTATTTAAAATTTGATTGGTAGAATTACATTGATATGCATATTTTTATATTTTACTATTATTTCACACTTCTTATTATTATTTTATATTTTCTCCTTATTTTCTATTATAAAAATGTATATATATATTTTTAAAAATCTTTATTATCTTTCCTCCTCATTTTCTTATGAATTTTTTTTCTTTTTTTTTAAAAATTAATATTCACTATAACTCATTTTTCATTATATTTCATTAATATTATTCATCACTCAATATTCACCGTTATCAGTGCTGATTTATGTTATTATTTAATTTTTACAAATTCTTTTTATTTTTTAAAAAATATTATTGAATATTGAGTATATTTAAATTTAGTATATTAAGTATATTTAAATGATTTTTTGCAATTTGATTTTAAATAATTTAAAATCATGCCGTCAAATCTTTTATATTTTGAAGCTAAAGTTAATTATGAAATACCATATCTTATATTTAAATTAGATGATATTTTATAAAAAAAAAATATATTATTTTTAATTTTATAAATTAAATAAAATATTGATATTTGATTATCTTATCCAAAAAGACTCAAACTAATTTATTTCCAAATAATAAATTCCATTAAAAACAGTAAAGGAGAGAGAAAATAATAAAAGACTGTAAAAGTTAGGAGAAAATAGAGAAAAAAACAGAGTAATATGAAGAAAGGATTCAAAGAAGCAAAAGATTTAGATTTGACCAGAGTCCAAAAGGACATTGTAAAGGCATGGGCGGGTTGTTTGGCAGCCGCAGATGGCAGCCTATTCCTAGATAAATGAAAGATTAGCTGACTCCAAGCGACACGCCACCGCAGCCACACCAGCACCAAGAAGCGACCTCGATATACCAATTTCCATTCTCATGGACTATGAAAGGATCCAAAAACCTTCGGTGATTATACGTTATTCTCTTACTTGATTTGCTTCTCGCTTTACTTTCACTCTCTCTTCTTCCAAACTGCTTTTCCCAATCCATCAATCCGCTAAATAAAACTATTGCATACATTGGCATGCATTTTACCAGTTGTATTTTACGTCTGTTTATTTTCACGTCTCAGTATATTCACTCTCTGATCTGTCAAATCAATGCTACATGTCTGAAGCGGGTGCTTTGGGTTTTGAGTTTTGAACAGGGTGGGGGACTTTCTCCTGGGAAACTCAGAACTATGCTACTTGGAGTTGCGGAGAGGAGAAAAGAAGAAGATGAGCTTGATTCTGCTTCTACTTTCAGATCCCACCTTGTTTGTGAAACTGGTATTATGCCTATCCTACCTCATTTGTTTATGGCCTTTTGTGTAGCATAACTGTCCCAATGACTACAATGTGGTACCATCTCTTCTGGTAATCAGGAAAGGAAATGATGTTAACATCCTCTAATCTGATGCTCTGGTTATAGTTTGGCTTTGTTGTCAAGAGACTCTTTTTCTTTCTTCCATTTCTTATTGTCGTCATATCTAATTTCTATGCTTGTCTAAAGAAGTTAAATATTTTGAGAATGCAGTGTTGCGACTTTCTTCATAAATCAAACTTCTTGTCTACTTTCCCTTGTACTTGATCACAAGGTCCTCTAAATTAAGAGTAACTGATATGTGATGCTAGGTGAAATGGTAAAAGTGTGATATTATTGACTGAGGAGCTACTAAAAAACTCTTGCAGGTGGTAGTAGTTCTGACAATTGCAAAGATGTAGATGTCATTAGCGAACTCCCCGAATGCTCCACTTTAACCACAGCTGACTCTATGGGTGCATTGATGCTTGCTGATGTTAGATCTAAAGATATGTCTTTTGCAAATTCAAGGATCAGGTCCCAGGAAGACTCATCTTTAGAATATGATAGTGTACATGACAGTACGAGCATGTCTTCAACATCATTTGAGTTTCACAAGGCTGAGCGGTCCATGCAAAGAGTTCTCCTTGCCCCATTTTCAAAACCAGCGCCATCCAAGTGGGATGATGCCCAGAAATGGATAGCAAGTCCCACCGCATCGCGGCTGAAGATTGGGCAAAATGTTGTGCACAATGGACAAGGAATTGCTCCTCGAAAGATGGGTAACGCTGCTCATATGAGCAGGCAGTCGTCCACCAAGGTGGTTGCATTAGAACAAAAGGTGGTTGCCTCAGAAGAACCAGATACTAAATGTGTTGATAGCAATCAGTCTAAAAAGGAATCTGAGGTGCAGACTTGTGTTATTTGGGAGGCGGATTCATACCAAACTGCAGATTCATATGGCAAGCCTGTGCTCATGATTGAGAATTCTGTCAGGGAGTCGGCAAGTAAGGAAAAACTCTCCTGGAGTTCATATGCCTGTTTACCTTCTGTAGCTGTCTTAATTAGTTTACCAGTTTTCGTAGTAGTCAATTCCAATTGCATTTTCTTGGGATAATGTAGCTATCTGGCTGTTGTGTACTGATGATATAAGGTTTTCAAAAAAGAAATATTTCACAAAAAACAAAATATATGGCTTAAAAGGAATCAATAACTCCTGCAGTCCAGGAAAGAGCTGAACTATTTTAGCTATAAGAGCGGAAGTGGTTCTGTATGTCCTCTTTGAGGATACAACTCTTGACTACACCATCAAATTATAACAACGAATCATTTTCCATAAAATAAAGTCCGATTCATATCATCATGCACAGCGGTTTATAGTTGATTTGTTGGAATATAACAATCAATGCATATTTCAATTTCTGGCAGTTAGTCTTAGCCAGCACGATTCATCTTTAGCAATGCATGGTGCAAGTGCATTTATTCCAGCTCCTTCAACAGCTCGGTCAGTATCAATGAGAGATATGGGTACAGAAATGACTCCTATTGCTAGTCACGAGCCTTCGAGGTGTGGAACTCCAGTGCCGTCAACAACTCCGATTCGCAGTCCAAGTTCTTCAAGGCCGTCAACTCCTGGCAGAACTGCACCGGTTTCACCTCCACCAAATTCTTCTAATGACCATCTCATTCAAGTTAAGGAGTTGACAGAAAAGGAACTGCAAATGAAAACCAGGAAGGAGATAATTGCTTTAGGGATGCAACTAGGTAAAATGAACATTGCTGCCTGGGCTAGCAAGGAGGAGGATGATAAGGACGCCTCCACGTCACTGAAAACTGTACCAGCAGAACAACCTACTAAATGTGTGATTGACACGCGTGCAGCAGCATGGGAGGATGTAGAGAAAGCAAAGTACATGGCCAGGTATTTACACTTGAAGACGATAATTAGGTTATGTGTTTATCTTTCAGCAACCTTTACTGGTTTTGTTAGTCTAAGAAAATTCAGCTTTCATATTTGACATCCAAGCATGCATGGTCATAAATTTCAAGTCTTAAAAGCTGGCCTGAGTATAGACTATGCGAGGACAATTCTTGAAAGTGGGATGCCTAAGCTGATACTTTAACTTCTATAAATTTAGATGTATCGTTTTATTACAGCGAGACCCTATAGGCTGTTATTTGCAGTAATTTGGATTAGAATTCTCTGCACCGAGTTGGAGAGCCATTGTATTATTCTGTGCAGGTGACTATAAAGGTTTAGCAGTGTAATTTGCAGTGCATTAGTTTCCCTGTTGGAAGACCGAGACGTGTGGTTATTTGGGGCCTTAAGAGTGGTAGATAAATTGCCATATCAACGCCCAAATATAACCAATTTTTATCATCCTTAGTTTAATCTGTGATTCTATGTAGAGATAGTGCATGCTAATTAGGATTTTGAGAACGTGGCGCGTACTTTCAGATGTGAGATCCAAGTAGATGCCGTGGATACAATTGACGCCTGAAGTATTAATATTAAAATCATGGTTACAATTGCTTAGGTTCAGACGTGAGGAAATGAAAATTCAAGCATGGGAGAATCATCAGAAAGCAAAAACTGAAGCTGAGATGCGGAAAATTGAGGTATTATAGTGATTTATTAGGACTTAACATGAAGACAACATGCGAATTTGAGTTCATTTAAGGACAAGAGGAGTGACTTTCCTAATTCAGATCAAAATGATGTTCATTTCAGGTTGAGATCGAAAGGATGCGGGGGAGAGCTCAAGATAAGCTTATGAACAAACTAGCAGCTGTAAGACACAAGGCGGAAAAGGAGAGAGCAGCAGCAGAAGCAAAGAGAAACCGGGAAGCTGCAAAAGCTGAGCAGCAAGCAGAGTATATCCGCAGAAGCGGGCGAATTCCATCGTCATCGTTTTCCTGGTGCAGTTGGTGCTCTTAAAACGAGAAAAAACTGGACTGTTTTGGTTGTAGCCTTTCCACATATATCCCAAACCTGTCCCATCTGTGTAAAAGCTTTTGTATTACGTCTTGACTTGTATTTGGTTAAATCAGTATTCTTTGTTTCTTCAATGATCATTCCCATGCAAAGTTTGAAAGGTAAGATGGGGTGTTATACTGGTACACCTTAAAGCTGCGACGGAAAAATGAAAGTCACGTATCAGGTGACGAGAAAAAGAAAAAAGAAGAGTCGTTTTCGGTCGCCTTCGATAACGTGAGGAGGGAATGTTCACTTATGCGACTGAGAAAAGGACATGGGGAAGCAGCGAAAGGCGAAACACGCCATTGAAAATATGCATCATTTAGCCAAGTTGTTCAACTTCTTGTTTGCTTTCCAAAGTATAAAAATCAAAGTCAGAGTTACGAATGGACAAAAGATTGGTAGGTGGGGGGTGGGTTAGATTTATTAAAAAGTACTCCATGAATTTGTTTTGGCGGACATTTTGGTCTTTTACGACCAGGGATGGTTTATTCTCCACTTGCCCCCATTACTTTACTATTATACAAAACAAACAAACAAACGAACGAACGAAGAACCTAAAGTGAAGATGGGCTTAAGTTTACAGCTAATCCTTTTCTCTTGTTTTTTGTTCGCTTTTATTCTCTTCTGCTGCTTGCCGATTTTGACTTGACCACGATCCTCCTTTTCTCTTCTCCTCGTGTTCTTCTCCGCATTCTGCATTCCCTCCCCCCTCCCTCTCTTTTAACTGCTGCTCCTTTTCCCAATTGATTCTTCTCTCCTTTCCTTGCTCAAATATTTGATCATGCCTTCTTGCTTTCACGCCATTCTTTAGTTTTCGGATTTCCTTTCCTGCTTATATATACGCACCCTTTGCTTTCTGCTTTTCTTGTCTCAACTTTGGATTCAAATTGATCTACAAATACAAGGAATGAAAGGAAAGGGTGGATTGTTTGGTAGTTACTTCGTCTTGAACACTGGTGCCAAAATTCCTGCCATTGGATTGGGAACATGGCAAAGTGGTGGCGACCTTTGTGTTGAGGCTATCAAAACTGCATTATCTGTTGGTTATCGCCATATCGACTGTGCTCATCTTTACGGGAATGAGATTGAAGTCGGGGAAGCTCTTGATGAAGCTTTCAAAGCTTCCCTCAAGAGGGAAGATGTTTTCTTGACTTCTAAGCTCTACTGTACTATGAACTCTCTCAATAAGATTGAGAATTATGTGAGGGTTTCTTTGAAGAATCTTGGCGTTTCCTATTTGGATCTTTATTTGATGCACTGGCCTGATAGCTCTGCCTTTGGTGATGCCACTGATCCTCCTTCCAAGTCTGGCAGTGAGTACAGACAGTTCTTGAGCCGGTTAAAGAAAGCTTGGAAGGCCATGGAAGGTCTGGTTGAGATGGGTCTCGTAAGAGCTATTGGTGTCAGTAATTTCAATGTTCAACAGATCAAGCAATTGCTCAAATTTGCAAAAATTGTGCCTGCCGTCAATCAGGTTAACCCTTCACTACTATTGTGAATTTCATTGATATGTATGATTTCCAAGTATTCGCTAGGCTGACCTTGATATATGTGAGTGAGAAGCTTAATGTTCATGATTATATTTATTTGCATATCTTGTGTAAAACTAATCTAGATAAATACACAAAAATTCCTTTATCCTCTTAAGATCTGTTCTTCAACTGGAAACCTCCATCTTTGGAATGAATTTGCTCAACTGGACTCACTGTTATGCAAGCACCCAAATCTAATACGAGATAGGTTGCCCAATGCCCATTATCACAAACCAAGTTTCACTCCTTGCAGCAGTGGTTGCCAACTATAATTTCTTGTCTTTTGTACTTTATTCTTCCAAATTACCTCCTTAAAAGTCAGTATAATTTTAGAATACAACCATTCACTAACCAACAAGAACATGTTGAGAGTAGTTTTCCTTCCACAATATTGATATGTAGTCATTCTCAATTTTTAGGGACTCGAAGCAACAAAGAAACATTTAAAATCTTCCTGAAGGAGTCGCAGGCATTGTATTTTGCCAAAAGAGTGATTTATACTTCCTAATTGCTTCTTTGATATTGTTAAACCAAAGCTGCTGAAGTGCGATCCTGACCAGCCTTCACACTGAAACGCTTTCCAGGACCCAAGTTTCTTATATTATTTCTTTTACTTTACTCTAGATGTATCTCTTATATGATTCAAGATTTTAACTAATGTATCATCTATAATTTCATCAGGTTGAGTTGCATCCTTTCTGGAGGCAAGAAGAATTGGTTAAATTCTGTCAACTGAAGGGTATCCATGTGTCTGCTCACACACCCTTAGGAGTTCCTGCATCAATTCCTGGACCATCTGACAGTGGATCTGGGGAGGATGAACCTGGTACTCCTCGCATATCTTTTAAGAGGTCAAGATCTGTACATGGACCCATGCTGAAACTGTCAGTTGTTTCAGAGATAGCAGATGTGCACAAAAAGACGCCTGAACAGGTAGTTCTGAATTCTTCTTCACAGGGAACCATAGTCAAACTCTTTTTGCCCATTGTTTTAAATGCACCAATAGGACTAGGAATGTAGCATGATTTTACATCATTCTAACATACTGGAGGGTTTTTTTCTTGTCTCAGTATACCAGTCATAAAAAACACTATATAGTTCACTGAATGTCAATTATGAGCAAAATCTATTTAATTCCTGGGGGCTAAGGTGCAAGCTTAAACTTTATAGTCCCACATGATTCTGATGATATGGTTTCTTAGAACATTATTGGTGGCATGATTGAAGCTTCAGGTCATATGTCATCATGAAAATACAAACATGCTCTGAACAGTGGTATGCCTGGTGCGTTAAAATTTACCGTTTGATCATTAATTAATAATTTCTGATGCATACCATGGTGTACAATACCATAAGATAACATTACAAACAAAATTAATAGGTCATACATTGCATGCAAATATGGTTGATTTTAATTTGTTTGGTGATATCTAGTTGATGTTTCAACCGTGAAACAAATTTGAGAAGTGTCCAATTTGTCAATGTGGCACTTTTGCTTGTATATATATTGAGTTCACAGACCGTTTGGAGTAAGAAACAACGAATCCATATAGCCAACTCCAATTGACTTGAATTAAAGCCTAGTTGGGTTGAATTGTCTTGTTTGTTCAGTTCCATTGGTGTTGCTAATTTTTTCAACAAGCACTAAATTTAGATTTCTGTACGATATCCTTACTTGAGTTAAATATACATATTTAGCACACTATTTATTGAAGAGTTGCTATATCACATGCCATGAGTAAGTGCATGGCTAATCACTACACTGCAGTATTAGATGCCAACCTAGGCACAAGAATTTGCATTGGACTGAATTGATTTTGTCAAGTGCCAGGTCGATCAATGATGGTTCATTAATATGCATTGATTTAGATTCCTTCCCCAAAAAGCAGGGCCCCCCAACCAAGAATGGAAACGGTGGCCTTTCTATTCACTCGTTATTCTCTCTTAAGTCTTGAATACAGCTCACCCAATTTAATCACACAAGCATTCATGACGATATCCTGGTTTCTCTTCACAGTGCAGTGTGCACTTCTTGCTGCTCAAGACATGGATTCGAGTTATTTAGTGAACTGTATGATGGAATCTGTTGTCTCAAGGCCCATAGTATTTTCTAGATGTTTAACCTAAAGGTGGTATGGTTGATTTGTTATGTAAAGTAGGTTTTTGCCATAGAAAGAGGGTTTTACCTCATTTTAGTTGCCAATTTTCTGTTCAGTGCGTATCTTTCCAAGCTCCCTTTCTTCTACAAAGTTTAGAGATTTGGCAATTGATACTTCAAAAGAGGAAAATAATTCCATGACATTCTTAACTTTGTCCGGATAACACCTCATCTTGCTTGTGTCAAAAACTAGATAGAGAACTACCTCTATCTGTTGTGCAGCTAATAATCGGAAAGAAAACTATTCATGGAGCATTTGATTCGTAAATGTTTAAATAGCCCTATTTCTGTCCCTTTCTGCATTCACTTTTCTAAAATGTAGCTGCAGGTACAATCTTTACTTGTAATTTTGCTAGGACTGCCAATATATGTCCCATGAAGCATAGCTGCCTTGATCATACATCCTTCTCCTAATTATCCTTCTCTTCAGTTTTCCAGTCTCATGCAAATCCATGCATCATAAGCCTAGTTATCTATATATAATATAAATAATTGAAGTTTAAGCAAAAAGAAAGAACGCATGAAACACAGAGGGGATATCAAATATGTATATTTTGTAAGGTGAAAGAATTGTTTTTCCTGATACAGTGCTACTGCTTTTGTCCTCTTGTGATTCTTGTACATTATCAAAATACTCGAGAAATTTTCTCAGATCAGTTCTCTAGCATGATCAATTGCATGTCTTCTCACTTAGAGGTTGCGGGAATTAAGCAATTGTAGGTGCTATAAATTCAGAAGTTGGAAAACCATTTTCCATTGTCATTAGGATTAAAAAATATATTATACATTTCTAGTCACATTGAACAATATGGACCATGAACATCAGCGTATGAGTTCTCTGGTCACTGCAGATTGTGAAACCACTAATAGGCGTTCTGATTTCATGATCAATCAGGGAATTAAAAGCTGAGTGTTTGTTGCAGGTTATTCTGCGGTGGGGACTGCAGAGAGGAACCAGTGTCTTACCTTGTAGCCTCAAGCCAGATCGGATAAGAAAAAACATAGACATTTTCAGTTGGTCTCTATCAGATGAAGAGTGGAATCGCTTAAACCTGATTGAACCACAGGTATGTTTGTTTGGAAACGGTCCCATAAATAATCTCTCAGACAGCGGCTTCACATTTGGTAGTGGTCCTCTTCAAGCTGTGCGGGAGATAGAAGATGATGTGGAATGCAATGCTTGATGTGATATGAAAGACTAGTTCCTTTCAATATTTGTGCACACATTTTAATGTTAAAAGATGGCATGAATTGGCCATGGTAAGATTGAGGTGTTGTGAATGCTGTTAGGAAATGAAAAGAGACATTTTTTTGAACTGACAAAAGATACGTTGGCGTTGATTGAAGCGAATCTCTTCTCAACGGTATGCTTGAACCCCAGGTCAAGATCAAAAGGTTCCGTTCCAAATTGTATGTTCTTTATTTTTGTGGTCCATGAACCCTGATATGGTAATGTGGAGATTGTAATTAATGGTTCCAAGCTTGCTTGGGTTTATTTTTATTTTTGGAAAAAAGTATTCCATGTTATGGCTTTCGGAACTGGCTGTATTCTGTTGGCGTTTTTAGGTAAAGCTGGTAACTTGTAACTGGGCTTCTACCTTTTCTTAATATATACATGTCAAGATAAGCTTGGTTTTGATTCGCATATTGGTGCAGCCATAAATTCCTTTTCAAGTGGGAAATAACAAGTGAAGGACGATTGGGCTTGTGAGAGATGCTTTGCTACGGCCATATGGCCTGTGAGGCCCGACTCACCGTGATTTTCTGCCCAGGGTTATTTGTGTTGATGGCATTGATTATGATAAAACTGACATTGTCATGGTGCATAGAAGTTAAAAAGGTCAAATATGATTGGTGGGTTAATGCTGAATCAACTCTAGAACTGGAAGACGTGATAATGATGATATAAGTCGGTATTGCCGCATTAAATTAATGGGAGAAATTGATCATTTCGAATTGGAAGATCTCAACTTAGAAAATCACTCCTCAGCACACGTCCTCCTCCTCGCAAGCTTTTTTATTTGGAATAAATCAATCAAAGAACCCGGATTACAGGGGTAGCTTAGTAAATTACTTCAAAATCCAAAATCTCTCCGTTAAATTCGGTGAGGCGGGACCGTTGATGATGTCCATAGGCCGGCCAGAAATCGTTACCAGAAAACTCTTTATTCTTGTAAAAATTTAGTTTTCAATTGATTGATACGCAAGAAAGCGAGTCTCCGTCTCTGCCTGTTTGACCTTTTCTTGCCATTTTTATCATATGACCATTTCCTCCTCTTCCTCCTTTTCTTCTTTCCTTTTCCTTAAACCTCCCATTTTCCTCCTATATACATCTTCTAAACCCCCCCCTCTCATTCTCTCCGATTCCCTTCTCTTCTTCAACAGACCAACATGGAATCAACTAACCGAGACCCCAAGCTTGTTGGTGAGCTCCAAGGCACTCCCGACGAGGAGATTGCAGACAAAGTTCTTTCCAATGATAAAAACCAACACGATGATCATCATCAACAACTAGGTGATCATTCAAGTGCACAGATATCGGGCAATCACGTGCCTCAGATGTCGGAGTCCTCTGGAATGATGAGGTCTTCTGGCTCGAAAGAAGAGGACGTAGCCGTTACGAGAACAAACAAAAATGATAGCAATGATAGCCATTTGCGAATTATCCAGCCCCACTCGCAACTCCCGAAGCCAAAGGCACCTCCAGGCCTTTCACCTAAAGAAAACGACCATGCTTTTACCCGATCCAAATCCTTACCCGACGTCAATTTGCCTTCTATCGGCAAGTTCTTTAAGGAGAGAAGCACTAGTTTTTCAGCGTCTATTGCAAATCGGTTATCATCCTTGAAAACCTCTAATAGCAACCGTTATGCTGGTAACCCTGCAGACGTGACAGAGATTAGGATATCGGGACTCAAAGTAATTGTCAGGGTCAAAAACGAGGACGAGTTTATTAAAGGAAGAATAAGTTTCTTCTCGAGGTCAAATTGCAGGGACTGCACCGCTGTTCGATCATTTTTCAGAGAGAAAGGATTGAAATTCATTGAGATTAACATCGACGTGTTTCCGCTCAGAGAAAAAGAGCTCATCGAGAGAACAGGAAATTCTCAGGTACCGCAGATTTTCTTCAACGAAAAGCTGTTTGGAGGTTTAGTAGCATTGAATTCGCTGAGAAATAGTGGAGGGTTTGATCAGAGGTTGAAGGAGATGATAGGGAGTAAATGTACGGGAGAAGCGCCGGCGGCCCCTGTGTATGGATTCGATGATCCAGATGAGGAATTAAGGGATGAGATGGTTGAGATAGTAAGGCTGTTGAGGCAGAAATTGCCAATTCAGGACCGTCTGATGAAGATGAAGATTGTAAAGAATTGCTTTGCAGGTTCACATATGGTGGAGGCGTTGATTCAACACTTAGATTGCGGGAGAGACAAGGTACGTACATAGGTTTCTGGATTTCCTGTGCTCTTAGTAAAAGAAAAATCCTGAGATATGCATGGCATCCAATGTTTAATCCCATAATAGCACATCAGATGCGTGCAGTATTCATTGGCTACTGGAATTGAAGTTGACCAGTTTAGCCGGAGAGGATAGCACGTACTTGTTAAGCTTTTCATATTTGTTTATAGTTTGTTTTAGGAAAAATGATTCAACTTAGCAGCTCTTGGTGGTCTCTCTCTCTCTCTCTTTGTTTTTCAGGAAATTCCTACCCACCCTTCAAAATCTGGCTTAGATAAACTCAAAATTCAACCCCAACTCCTAAGTATTATCAATTTAGAAAGTAGAAGGGGCGTGTCGTTATATATTTACTCCGACGCAGGCTTTTTCTGGTTTGCATCGGAAAATATAAAGTAAGGAAGATTAAATAATTGCGTAGAGTAGATGGTCACTGATTTGGTGTCCGACAGACAAAACACTAATCATAGCACACATAGGAGGCATCGTGGGGGATGATTACCTTTCTCTTTTACTGGAATTATTACCATCACTTTAACAGCCAACGTACCGTAACCCAGGGTGTCATTGCTGCCCAATTACACACTAGTTCGATTGTACCCGTAGGATATTCAGCATCAGATGGAGTCCTTTTTATGTTAAAATAACATTTCTTTAAAATAATTAATATTATTTGCGAGATGGACAAAGCATATGAAGTGAATTCAGCTGCCTCCTCCAACAAGTGTACTAAGACGCTAACAATAATTACTATGCTATATAGTACATTTATTATAAATTTAAATGCAGATTCATTAAATGTTTATTCATAAATATCATTTTATTCAATTAAATCAATTTTTATCTTTTTAATCATTTGATGTTATAAAAATAAATGAAAGAATTCGCTATTTAAGGCATTTGGATAAGTACAGCGCGTGCAGTTGTAATTATTTTCCAACTCTAGTGTTGTTTTTGTTTTTATTATTAGAATTTTAAGTTCGGATGTGGATATGTGTAATTCGAGTTTGTCAAGACAAAGATTCCAATCTCCAGAGAGCAGCCTCTTCTCCTGGGCGCTCTTCTAATTTCTTTCCCGTGAAATGGTATACGCGCATTGCCCGTGACTTCAATGGCTTTGGTTCCAAATCTTCAATTCTGCAGAAGTCAAACTAACGTGAAAAGACAAGTTTCGGAGAATCTAACCTTAGAACTCGGTCAACTAACCTTTTAGCACGGTCGATTTTCTATGAAACAAAGAAATTGGAAAAGAAAAACAAAATGCAGTTGA
Organism: Dalechampia spathulata; assembly: GCA_948192965.1. Taxonomy (NCBI): domain Eukaryota; kingdom Viridiplantae; phylum Streptophyta; class Magnoliopsida; order Malpighiales; family Euphorbiaceae; genus Dalechampia; species Dalechampia spathulata. The sequence continues at coordinate 24,574 of CANYBF010893282.1, read as the reverse complement.
CCAAAATTTCAGTTCAAAGTCGCATCCTCTTCATTTTATCCCTTACATGCTTGCTGATGTATGTATACATGCTAATGGATATGCATACGCAATGCCATGTAGGCTGTTGAAATTGGTAAGCAGCTGGCAAGGAAGCACTTTATTCATCATGTCTTTGGGTAAGATGAAGCATTTTCTTTCATCATTTATCATTTTATCAGTCTAAATTATTGGCTTTCCAGATCCAATAAATTGATTTCTGCAGGGAAAATGACTTCGAAGATGGAAACCACTTTTATCGTTTTCTTGAGCACGAACCGTTCCTTCCCAAATGCTACAATTTTCGAGGATCTACCAATGACAGCCAGCCCAAGCCAGCAATTAAGGTTGGTCAAAGGCTCTACAAGATAATGTCTGCAATACTAGAGTCCTATGCTTCTGACGATAGGCGCCATGTTGATTATGCCGACATTAGTAGAAGTGAGGAATTCCGAAGGTAATTACCGTCGCCTGCTTATACTCAAATCCGCATTTGGCACAAGGTGTTGAAGATTCCATCGCCCCAACTCAATTTGTCTATAAATGCAGGTATCTAAATTTGGCTCAAGATCTTCAGAGGGTCGATCTACGCGAACTCTCAACAAATGAGATAATAGCCTTCTTCTTGAATTTGCACAATGCTATGGTCATCCATGCAGTAATTAGAGTAGGGTGTCCAGAAGGGGTGATTGACAGGAGATCCTTCTATTCAGACTTCCAATACAGTGTAGGCGGTTCTCCTTACTCGCTTAACACGATAAAGAATGGAATTCTCAGAAACAATCGAAGATCTCCCTACTCCCTGATCAAGCCCTTCTCCGCTGGAGACGCACGCTTAGAGGTACACCGTCTGCATAAATGTATAACAAAAATATGGCCATCTGAAGTTCAATCTAGATCGTGCACTGCATCGCTCTAAACAGCGAATGACTTTTTTTTTTTTCCATTTCCCTTTGATTCAATATTAGTTCATCTGAACAAAATCAGTGCCTAGGCATGATGAAAAATTGCGATGATTTTTAAAGCTAAAAGGCAACGATAATGAGATGAAGTGGCCAATACCTTATTCTATTTCAACAAATTGGCAGATAAGCATCGGAAAAGTGAATCCATTGATTCATTTTGGGTTGTGCAATGGAACAAGGTCGAGTCCAATTGTGAGATTCTTCAGAGCGGAAGGAGTTGAAGCCGAACTGAAACATGCTGCGAGGGAATTCTTCAGAAATAGCGAAATGGAGGTGGACTTGGAAAAGAGGACTGTTCATCTTACTCGGATCTTCAAATGGTGAGCCATAGGAATCAATAGCTAAACAAAGGTAATGGCAACAATTGCTTACGAACTTTCCATTCTTCTGCAGGTTCAACACGGATTTTGGGCAGGATAAAGAAATTCTTAGGTGGATTATTAATTACTTGGATGCAACTAAAGCAGGTCTTCTGACGCATCTTTTGGGAGATGGCGGCCCTGTCCACATTGTGTACCAAAACTATGATTGGTCTGTCAATTCATGAGTTATTACCAACGTGCTCCTCGTTCTGCTTGAGAGAAATTACATTAGCCTGAAGCAGGGCTTTGTAATTGTACATGATGCATACAAGCTAGAAGACATCGACGGGAAAAGATAGGGGAATTTATTGATATACAAGTAACATGAACGTTTGTGCTTTTTTTTTTTTTGGGTAATTTTCGAAAATGCAACCATGTTTCCAGTTATTCGGAGAAATGATAGAAAAATGATAGCAGCAATACCATACACCAAAACATTCTATGATGAATACGAGATTACTTCATTTTGTACCTGTAATGTAACTTCTACTTGTCTTGCATAATAGAAAATGGAGTATAACTTGCAAATCAGCTTTGTTGTAATGATTGGGCCCGTGCCGCAGCTCTTTCTAGTGCCTTTAACCTGTTAGCTTCCATGCGAGCTCTTTGTTCATTTGTGAGAAGACCGCTATTTAAAACGCCAGTGTTGTCATTTGAAGTCTCTGCCTCTAAGCTACCGTGTACGGGGTGAGCTGGTTCCTACAATTAGCGAATCTTAGCTTGTCACATAGAGACCAAGTTTTTCATAAAACAAATACAAATATATAAATAACAACCTCATCTCTTCACGTTATGGAGATGAGGGATATCAGATATAAGCAATCAAACGATATGATTGTAGGAAATGCATGATGACTTCTTAAAAAATGATATTTTCTGGAAGAAATTGAAAGAAAATTAAATTTATATGCCATTAAACAGACAACTCGAGTTAAGTATGCCATTCCACCTACATGTAAACATGTTGACGATAGCTTATTGTACCGATCAGCCATACAATTCTGTTTTCTAGAAAATGGATAGAGAAAAAAGACAGCAAGCAGAAAATGTGGAGTTGAATGAAATGAAGTAAAAGAAACAGCACTTACTTCGGCAGCTCTATCAAAAATATCATGAAGCATATCTTCTTGTTCAGCATCTGCGTCGTGGATTTTTGGGGATAGACCTTCCACATCATGCAATCCTACAGCTTCAGCAGTTAAATGGTTAAACCTTTTTAGCAGTCAAATGGATAGAAGGAACAAAAGCTGTGCCATCTACGTAGAACTAAGATACGAAACTAACTGAAATGATTTGAAAGGGCGTAAAAAGAAAAGATCTAAATGACTCGCTAATAGCAAGATATCATCATACCTTGTTCAAGGTTCAGATCAGCACATTCAGATGGTAATTCATACAGCCTTTTTGGATCCGCTCCACTTGCAACTCTTTCTCTCAGATCTCTGAGGCATGTCTGTCCAAGAAGCAGAACCCAACGAGATAATTCAAGGCAATGTATGTGTATTTTCTATGTCCAACAGAAAAATATCCTAGCAATAAGTATGGAAGCAGAGAAAGAGAATTACACCACTGTCTCATCCTCAGGCCATGTTAAGAAGATATGTAGATAGATAAAAAAAATAGACATAACTTTGTGTACAAAAAATCTAGGAAAGATTATATTTTCCCATTGATTGCTATATTGGCATGTTCCTTTAAACTCAAATGTAAGGGTCAAGTAGGAGGAATATTCGGTCACTCGTCGCAATCAATCAAAGAATAAATTTTGCTTTACCAAATTGTATCAATTAACTAAAATTACAACAAGTGACCAATTCAACAAAATGTATAATAAACACGCAACAGAACCAGCAATGCAAATCACATGGGTCTTACATTTCATAGATAACACAATGAAAAAATAAAACTAGCTTACCCTTACGCGTTTTGTGGATGCAACTTGCTCTACCTTATGTATGAATTCATGAAATGAGTAATATGGGAGCAAGCGGGAGTGCCATTCACCGTACAATCGAAGCAAGTTCCCTAAATCACTTACCTGAAAGATAATAATTGGCGACCACATTAGGTGAAGAGAAGACACGCGTTATGGTACAGAAGCTGAACATTGGTCTACACAATCAGATAGACGATCGAATTGATATTAATAGATCGGTTCGAAATGACCCTATACACATAATACGAAGAGAAAAACGGTGGAGGATACATGGATAATTAGAAATAAAATGACTGAGGAAAAAAATTGACATGGAAACCTCGTGTCGGCGGCCTCGATACTTAAAATTGCGAGGAAAATGACGAAGAACATAACCGAGACCATCATCTTCCAGAAGAATATCAGCGGTGAGCTTAGGCCTGCTTCTTGGGACCTTCTTGGGCTTCTCCGGAGCAGGTTTGGTAGGAAAAGATGTGGAAGTGGTAGGATTAGAGGATGGAGTGATGGAGTTAGAGTTAGGGTTAGGGTTTGAATCAGGGCAATCACGGGACCAGTGACCTGGCCTTCCACACTTGTAACAGCCAGTTGGAGCTGCCTTGTCCGCCTCCATTTTTCGGTGTCCTTCCGCTCGCAGGCTTTGCCGTAATATTGGCGCTTGAGGTTATACTTTTTCTATTTGATTATGAATTTCATAATTTTTTGGCGCCAAATTTCCGAATCATTTACGAGTTCCCGCCATGATGCTATTTTTGGGCGCATTCAGTTCAGGGATGAATTTTTGCATTCAGTGGAGTGGCAATCAAAATAAGTGATCGAAATCTGATCTCATCTTAATTCTCAACAAAATAGCATCTGCTATTTTAAATTCAAAGCTTACCACTAAGGCCGGAAAGAAGACCCAAAGCTTATCCGATCCACAGGCCATAGAGCAACAACAGCCCAGAAGGAGTGAATTAACCCATTAAAATAATGCCAAAGGAAAAAGGAGAGGTGGAGAATCCACAATAATTGGCATCAAATGCTTATGGGGATTCGCACTGTTGTGGAATTCCAAAATCTTAATGTTATAGTAATACCGAGTGAAAACTCTACAAGAGAAAAGGAAAGCACGTCACCTCATGTCATTACACCATTAAGGGCTTCTCTTTTTTTTGAACAAACTATTAAGGGGGTTTCGATTTTAGACAGTGTGCAATTGGAGGAGGCGTATGTACTCTACTCTACTGTGCAACCCTCAACTCACACATAACCATATTATTCACTGCCAGGCAACACAGCAACTGAACTAGAGAGAGAGAGAGAGAGATCACTGTCAACTTGGCATTGGCAGACGCGATTCACTCTTCTTTGGATAAAATAATACAAAAACTACAAGGACAACCCCGGTCTCGCCAATTACCCTTCCCGTCGGAAAGTGGCGCACTTCAATTTCAAGGTAACCGACTCAACTCCCTCTCTCGCTGCAACTACCTCCAATTTTCTTTTTTTTTTTTTTCAATTAGGGTTCCGTCTTCTCCTTTTTGTTCTTTCTTGGGAATTTTACTTCTTGTTTTTTACTTTTTTGAAATTAATTCTTCATAACGATTGGAAATTGAACTACTTTGGTTGTTGAATTGCTGTTCAAGCAGAGGCGGGAGTACGATGTGAAATTGAATTCTGCTTACAAGGAAAAAGTAAAATAAAAAGGGATGGCAGCAGAGTCAAACTCGGGATTTTACAGAGAAGAAACTTTGGCTTCTGCTCTCGCCATATCCTTCCAATCAGAAGCAATAAACAGCCATTCTTCGGAGATGATTACGATGGGTAGTAACTACTTTGGGATGAATAATACTTGTCCAGTTATGACGGCTGGAGGCAACTCTGCCATGATTAGCCCCACTCCTCCTGGATTACTTCACGCCAATTCTTCTTCCGGTCCTTCTCTGCTTCTGGAGTCACCTCCTGGCCTCAAGCATGACACTGGTTTGGCCGTTGAGTGGTCTGTTGACGAACAAATCCTTCTTGAAGACGGCCTTTCCAAGTATTTCTCTTCCTTTCCCCTCCATACTTTATTCTCCACTTTTATTTGCATTTCTACTCTTGCTTTGAACTATACGTTCAAGATGGTCTGCAGTAGTTCTATCTTGTAGCTCCTCCAAATCCTTTGTTTTGCAATTTATTTATGCCTAATTGAGTTATTTCTGCTATTCCAGTTTTCAACGGTCTTTTCAACTTGTTTCAAAGGCCATCTTTTAGAATCAAGTGATGATTCATTAGGTGCATCATATTAGCTACATATATTTCTAACTTGTGGTTTCTACTTTACGGCGCAACTTCACTTGCTACGCTTACGTGTCTTTCTCATGCTCCACAACTATAATTCACTTCCTCCTACAGCAAATTTTTTTTCTTATGTTTTTTGAATTTCACTTTGTTATGAATATATAGATTTTCTGATGAGCCAAGTATTATGAGATACATAAAGATTGCTGCTACGTTACGTGATAAAACTGTACGCGATGTTGCATTGAGGTGTAGATGGATGATGGTAGGCTCTTCTCCCCTTGTAATATGACTTTCATGACTTACAACATCATTATCTTGCTTATTATTTCCATTTATTTTATTATTTTCGTTCATTTGTTTTTCTTTCTTCAAATATAAACATTTTATGTTATATAATTATATTGCTTTTGTATTTGCCTATCTAAAAGTGCTCATTTTTTGTTTACCTGAAAGTTAAATGTGCTAAGATTTCTGCTTCTCATATTTGTCGTCTACATGTTTTTCTTGCCCCAAAGCTGCATCTTAAGAAGAATGCTTGGGAAATGAATTGTTGCCATTAGATTCATTATTTATGCCCTTGGTAATAAACTAGTGATTTATAAGCATGATTTGAATAATGGATGGCATCATGGCATACTACATATGGCCCTTTCCATGACAGCATTTTGGCCTTTTGCAATGGTGGATTCGAGAACTGTCCTGCTTCCATTTTTTTTTCAAACTTTAGCTACTTCTTAAAATTTTATTCCTTCATTTCCTAGTTTCTCAAATTTGAAGGGACTTTTTACTAAAGGATTTACGCTTGTGAAATTTGATCATTTGAAGACAAATTTCTCTTAAAATTCTATGGTGATAGATTTTTTTATGAGATTTCATGGTAGTGGTAGCTACTTAAATCCAATATGGTTTCTCCATTTCAGATATTAATAGGGTTGATAATATTATTTTATAACCTTTGTGTAAGAGAGACTATATACTTTTTAACTTCTAAATAGATGCTTTTTCATTCTTTGGTTTATCATTTGATATTTAAATTATTTTTTCTTTTCCACTGAGAAGTACGTTGTAATGGTAAAATGTTAAGTGCTGAATCTGTTTTGTTCAGTTAAATACTGATAATAACCATTCACAGAGAAAGCGAAGGAAAGCTGATGAGTATAATTTGGGAAAGAAGGTGCATAACGGGAGGGTAAGGAAGATCTTTATAGGAAGTTTATGTGTATCTATTTATTTATTTAGCTTTTTTAACTATCATTTTTTCACCATTTTGTTTAATGTTATTGGAAGAGGATTTTGGCTTAGTTTTGCAGGTAAAAGAAATTGTTCTTCTGCATGCTGAACATTGTCACTAAGATATTCATAATAACTATAATATTGAACTGAATTGAAAGAATGAGAACAGCAACCAACCTTTATACCTGGCAGTATTGTTATTAATTGGAATGTAACCTTCGTGCATCCCTACTTTGTTATTTCTTTTAGTAACATGGGTTTTGGCAACCCCTAAAGGAGAGAGAGGGATCTATGTATTATCCTCCCTTTCAGTATTATGGTTTTTGACAACTCAGGGGGAAGAAAATCTCATACCCTTTACCAAAATTTTCTGCATGCACTTGGACTTGACGGTCGAAGTAGTGGTCTTCATTAGTTTGTAATTGATAGATAAGCCATAAGAACCACTTAAAAGTGATGATTTCAACCAATTTACTTGTAATGTAGCAGAAAAGATGTGATCTATGTTTAGTCTATCGAAACAATTTATAACTTTACAGTATGATGTTGATTGAAGAATTAATGTTGTAAAGATCATGCTTCTTTAGGATAAACTGGTGGAATCATCGTCAAAGATGAATTCGCCTTCAGCTTTGCCACACAACATGACTGTGTATCCTGTAATGATGCAACATGCGGAACAGGGCAGACCTTTGTCTTTTGAAGGTTGGTTTTCTATATCCTTTAAAAGACTCTTAAATGTTCTTTTGTGGCTATAGACAGGCAGAAATGGATCGAGTTTACAAGGGAAGCTAAGTTGAACTACATTAAAGAATATTATTATGTTTGTAAATTAGTAGGGCTTGAATGAAAATGATGAAAAGCTTAGGGGTACACATGATAATTTTTAAGAAATTATCTAAAAGGTTAAAGGTGTTCATTGGATCTTGAAGATTCTTGGGGATCATGCTTGGTTTCAGAAAATACTTATGTTAATAATTTGTTAACTTGATCCATCTTAGGAATAAGTGATACATCCAGGCGTCTATTGGAACAAAATATTCAAGCTTTTAAGAAAATCACAGCTAACCTGTCTACCTTTAAGGTGAGTGCCTCTTCTCCATATGCCTTGCATATTTTTTTTGATGTTTGACATAACCAACATATATGGTGTTGTTCGTCACTACCTTTTGCCATTAGTTTTGTGCTCTCCATGGGTTGGTGGGTTTTAATTTAGAATGGAAGATGTTTAAAAGCATATTGTAGGGCTTTGTTTGTGGGTTTTAATTTTAAGGCATTTGGAGGATCTCTACTATGCTCAGCATTTGAAAGGGACTTTCCTATTGTTGAGTTTGATTCCAAGCTACGGGCGTCAATTTGCGTCATTGGTAAAATCTTCTCATAAAACAAAGGAAAAGTGTGAGCAGCAAATAATAGAACTCTACATTAAATGTCTGAATGAAAAAGAAAAAAAAAAAACTACAAAGAGGTATTTTTTCATTTGCAGCTGCAAAATCTAAGGATGCTTCTTTTCACTCACTTCTGTTGGATATTCTTGCATCTTGCTGCATATCATTGCTAAGTTAAAGATTATTTTAAGGGAGCACCTACTTATTTGCTATTAGTTGCCTGCTTTCTTACTGAATGTTGTATGTATATCTGTGGTGCATGATGTTTATATTGTTGTTCATACTGTTTAAAGACTAGTGATGACACACTAGTCTGATGCTTTTGCAAACAGTTACAGGATAACATTGACCTCTTTTGTCGTACGAGGACCAATATTACTGCCATCCTGAATGAGTATGTAGATGTTTTATATAATCTATTTACGTCATGGTTTACTGATTACTTGCAATTAACTTTGATTTTGCTAATGTTTGTAGAAATTTATTACTGATCTTTTGCAGCATGAGAGATATGCCTGGGATCATGAACCAGATGCCACCACTGCCTGTATCCATTAATGAGGATCTTGCAAATTGTATATTGCCAAGTACCACTCAGGTAAGCTCTGTGCAATTCTGTGGGTGCTATGTTAGCCAAATAAATGTGAATGACAATTATTTATATATGACTGATGAACCTATGGTTTTATGTCATTTGCAATTTTTTTAATGCCGTTACTTTGTAGTTGTTTGCGTAGATTGTTTATGCATAATATGGTTTAAGCATGGTGCTTGCTTCTGCAGGGGAATGCTAGTGTTTGATATGCTTGTAGCATTAATTCTCCTGTACAAATTTATATTGTTTTATTGCTAAGCAGGATGTGTATTGATCTTTAAACTTACAGTTCTAAATCTGTCAATGGTAAATCATGCTTGCTTTTGGATCGAGGGCCTTTTTTATTATTGAACCATGCATAATTGTCTGATCGCCAGCAACCATGCTAAATGGTGCAAATTTTTGGTTTCACAAGAAATTTCTCACGTCAAGCATTAGCCATGGACGGATGATTTGTGGTTACGCTGTAGAAATGAAAACGATCAGATATAAAATGTTGTTACAATTAACATTTTCTTTATGCATTCGTAGTCAATGATGTTTTGCCCGCCTAGTGGGATCCAACTGAAGCAGGAGCCAAGGTGCTGATGAAGAACTGTCGAGAGACCTGTGCAAGTACACAAACATTACTGCTGTAAATGCTTGAGCAGCTCGGTAGAAGTTGGTTCTCCCTTCTGTTGTACACATACTTGTCACCCTTGCGGGTCACAGTGAAAAATTTTTAGAGATCCCATTTTTGGCACTTGGAATGATTGTCCCTAGCTGTGGAACTCAAGCATCAGAAAATAAGATTGCCAACTGCAAATTGTTCCTATTGTCCAGTGTGAATCTCTAACAAGATAACTTATTGTTTAGATGAATTTCGTATTTATGTACAAATTTATGAGACCGCCTTGAAGTCCAATATTTAGCGCTTAATCTACAACTGTTAGCATATCCGCACCATTTTCTGTTAATTAGAGCAGTACAGATGGGACTTCATTAAACTAAGAGTTACCTGGTGCGTTATTGGTTGATTGTCTCCACCTACTTTCTTGAAAGATGCGTTATCGGATTTTGCTTTCCTTTGTCCGTTTCTCATTTAATTTTGAAGTCATGAAAACTTTTAAATCTCGTATGGGAAGATAGGCATTAATCCTCGATGTGTGATTATTTTTATTATTAAATGTATATGTTGTCCAATCCTTTAGTGTTTACAATAGTTGGTTAAAGATTTTCTACCAATAAGATGATTAAATATTTATAAATAACTAATGATGAATACTAAAATTCTTTTTTAAGCCTTTAAACTTTACTTTTTTTTTTTTTTTGGGTTTAGGCTTCCCAAATTTAATTGAGATATTTTCAGAAATACATTTCAAGAATATCGAAAAGAAAAAAATCATATCATGATAAAACAAATATTAAGTAAAATCTCACGAGGAAAAAGAAAAAGGATGGGGTGTGAGTTAGAATACAGAGTGTAGATGTGATAGATAAAAGAAATGTAATTAAAAATAAAGGATGTAGATCTGACAAATAAAAATAAAAAGAAGAAGAAGAGATGTAATTAAAATAAAAAATGTAGATCTAAAAAATAAAAGAAGAACAAGAAGTAGAACTGTAATTAAAAAAAGAATATAGATTTGAGAAAAAAAAAAAGAGTTTACATTAGAAAGAATGAATGTAGATATGAAAAAATTATAATTAAATAGGCATGGAAAGGAGAAAAAGAAGTCTGAATAAAAATTATAATTAAATAGGTATGGAGAAGTAAAAGAAGAAAGAAGCTAGAGATGAAGCAGAAGAAAAAGAAAGAAAAAATTGGAGAAGAAGAAAACAAGAAAAAACATAAAATTGAAAGAAGAAAAAAGAGGGAAAAAGAGAATTAGAAATAATCAGTTTTAATTTTATTAATGAAATATAAATTAAAAAGATACTATGAGAATGATGAATTTTTTTGTTGACCAAAGGTTATATGTTTTTAAAAATATAAAATTTATGATAAAATTTTGAAATATTATTTCTAATATTGATATTTGGCTAATTACCCCTGTTTTTTTACAAGATGAAAAAGAAGGCATTAAAAAATAAAATAGGAAGATCTTATCAAATTTTCAATTCATATCAATTTTACTTCTAGCATGTAAAATTTTTGAAATATAATCATTATGTGAAACTTTTGTTTGAAATAACTATAGGACTATTTATAAACACAACAATTAAAGCTTTTAAAGATTTACTAATACTAACACTATTGCAATACTTTCTTTTTAGTAATATAAGTTTTGAATGTACTAGAAATTGAACACTTTCAACCTTCATCACTTTTAGCCAATAACATTAAAAAAAATATTTTAATAATATTTCATCATATTAATGTATAAGTAACTTTTTTAAATTTATTTATAAAAGATTTAATTTAAGAATATAATTAAAATATAATATATTATAAATTAAACTTTCATAGATATAAAATTGCAAAAGGGTAGTAAAAGAGAGAGTTTAAGTAAACAATATGAAATTTACATTTTTTTTATGTTAATAAAACAGGTGAAACCATTAAACATAGAGATTTTCATAGTATATTTCGTGAAAACTATATAAAGAGTGTTTTAGATACTCAAAATACTATATCCATATACAATGACTGTGATTAAAAGCAATAACTTAAACCAATATAGTTACTATTCATCTTATTACACAAAAAATTATGCATCAATAAATAATGAAAATCTTGCATAAAATAATAAAACATGAATTATGTCAAGTTATGTATATGAAAAGGTAATGCTTAAGGATATAATAAAAAGATATTTGAAAATATTGTAAAAATCAATTAAACTTTTACTAGAATATCATTTATTATAAACTTCATTTTTTTGCTGTTTAGATATATTTTAGAATCAATAAAAGAAAACATGATTGTTTCATATTAATATCCATAAATATATAAAAACTGTCAACAAAAACTATGAGAAATACACTAAGCTTATAATGATATGAAACATAATATCAAGTATATAAAAAAAATTACAACAACTAAACAAAAAATCAAAATAAAATAGAAAAACTTGTAAAATCATTCAAAATTTAAGAAAATTGAGAAAAAAACTAGTTAAAACAAAGATCATATAAAATATTTAATACAATCTTGTTGAATTTTTTGTTTAATATCCTTTTCATACCTACCATTTTGTTGGATGATGATCCAAGATATTTAAAATGTGTAATTTGAGATAGTGTCACATTGTATAAAGTGACACATACATCTTTCACTTAGTCATTACTAAATTTATAAAGCATTTATTTTGTCTTAGTTATACTTAATTTAGAAGCTTCTAACACTAGAGCACTTCAACAAAGTTGTAGTTTTCTAGCTATTTACTCCAACTTAGGTATAAACTATTAAGACAACATGTAAACATCGTACCTCAAGGAATGTCATCGGGTATGTTTCTTGACATTTAAATTTAAAGGTAGGGGCTTAATATCAATCTTTGATGCAAACTTATTGAGATGATAAAATCGCTTATTTTCCTTTCATAGTATAAACACTGGCAACTACATTGTCATGCATATCTTTCATCACCTAAATATACCTAATGGAGACTTTCTTATAACTTATGATTCACCATAAGATATATTTGAAATAAATCTTTTCAAGATCAATGAATATCATATATAAGTCTTTTATTTATCTATCTATATTACAAATGATAAAAATAACCTCTACAAGTGGTTTTCCTAGCATAAGTCTAAGCTCATTAAAAGAAAGAGATATCATATTGTAGTCAATATTCTATAAATCTTTCCTTCATAGTGTCACTTGTGAGTTGAATGTCTTTATAGTTTGAGTGATTTTGAATATCCCGTTTATTTTTCAAAAGAGGATAGTAATGGCCATCCATTCTTTTGACATTTTCTTATAGATCAAGATTTTATTAAACAAGCTCGGTAATAAACTTCAGTTTTTTTATTTTGGAATTGCATATGATCAACTTATCAGTTTCTTCAAAGTAATTTTGACTATAGTTCACATTTGTTTCTATAATCATATCCTCCATCCCAACCAAACTCTATGACCATCATTGAAAAGATAATCAAAACAGTTACTCCATCTTTCTTTAATATCTTCATCTTTTACCGACAATTTATCTTCATTACACCTAACTTGATTCATATTTGTACATCTCATCTCCTTTGGTTTACTTTTCTCAATGTATAAATGTTCTTTTTTATTTCTTTAGTTCCTAACTTCCCATACACTTTCTCTCACAAGATTGAATTCTAGCTTGATTGATGCCTTGTTTGTTATCTTATGTTGCACAAAGTATCATGATCACTACATTTTGGTAGTCTCTTATATAACTCCTTTTTCATTTCTCTTTTATCACCTTTTGAACTTCCTTGTTCCCTCATCATTTTTTGTTTGATGGTAAGCCATATGATATCCTTTAGATTCTCTAATACAATTTTGGTAATCTTTTTTAATCCTTATACTCATATAAATCCATATAGTATTAGCATTGTCATCTTATCCCAAGGTCTTTGTTTAAACATCTCCTTGTTTGTTTTTGTCCTTTTAAATCCAACTATTTAATTTTAAGGGCGGCAAAGCTTTTTGCTCTCTTTGATCCATTTGTAATTACAATATCCAAGAATAATATACATTCAACTCTTAACGCTTCACATGGTATAATCTTGCAATTTTGCATAAAGTGAGATTTAACTTTCATGTGAGAAGAAAATCCGTTCAACTTGTATTTTTGCCTCTTTAACTAAAATATGTATTAGCCAGAATCAAGTCATAGGTGATAGCAAAATTAAAAACATTATTACCTTGTTCGAATTCCTAAAGTCAAAATACATTACCATTTAAGTCACTAGGATAAAGATATTCCCTTCATTTGAAATGTTTTGCATTATACCCCATCCATGTCTCCCAAAACTTTTACTTGTGTTCGCTACCTGAACCTATTTTGTAAAATGATACTTCATTTTTATTTCCCTCCTTCCCAGTTTACCACAATCTGTATCTAATACTTCTAATTTCTTTATTCTTTTTGTCTACTCTCTTATTTTTTTGGATACAAGCAATGCTAACCTTTCTTCTCTTTATAGTACAACTAGCTCTCTTGTTAGAGACCCTGTATTCCACGTACCAATTTCATTCGTATTATCCACTTGTCATTTCCTTATTCTTTATCTAAAAAGAGTGCCCGCTTTATCTCACATCATCTTTACAAGTGTTTTGAACTAACTTCTTTACCCTCATCCATCATTTATGTCGTAGAAACCTTTGTTCATTTAAAACTATATTTGAGCATCAATATAGTGTGTCGCTTTTGAGGCATACCTTATGCTCTTGTCCATCATTCGCTGCATTTAGGTTTTGATGCAGCATGTCACAAATAGGGCATAGGAAGGAGAAAATAGAAGGGTGTGTATTTTTAAGAAACATCAGACCATGAAAATTTAAAAAGAGCATGAACAATTCAAACATAAGAAATTCATGTCATATGATATTCATGAGTGAAAGTTGAAAATGGTTGATGTTTAAAAGTGAAATGGTACCAAAAGAAAAGGTATTCATGGAGATATCCCTTTGGTAAATTGCAAAAGGTGTACCCCTTAATTTTCGAAAGGGAAATACGGGTCAAGGATTTGAAGTTTGTCCCAAATTCTAGGATTTGAATTACTCTCTAGCTACGGTGATTTCTAGATTTTGCTATTTTATACGCCTCATCACACCATCCATGTTGACGCCTTTTTACCAGTCTGAATAAATTTCATACAATTTTACAGAATTTACAAATATTAAATCCATAGAGTTGATTTTTCTTCTTCACATAAGAGTTGATTCATATATGTAGGAAAAATCCTAATTTTAATTTATTTACAGTTCTGTTCCTAATCAAAATTTGCCTTCGCCCGTCTCAGCTGGGCTTCTTCCTACTAGAAGTTCTACTAATCCACTTGGGTTCTAGGCGAGTACCTAATTGTTGTGATAAACTATTTTGACGTTCCAGAAAACCAGTTTCAGGCAAACAGTATCGTATCCCATGTTAAAATCCCAACCAATGAGATGATTCCAACCAAAGAAAAATCCCAGATCGATACATGCCATAACTTACGAAAAGCTAGATTCAAAATTTAATAGAGCTTAAGAATCAATCCACGTGCAGGTAAGAAACTGAGAATTTTAAAAACTGAACATAACGCAGATGGCTCAAAACCAGACTTGTGGCTTAATGCTTGGAAAGATTTCTCCTGCACCCGAATTTTAATATTAGAACTTTATCGGCTCTTGTTGCCATAAAGGGATATATATAAAGGTCTATATCAATAATGTCACTCTACATGGCACATTGAATAAAGAAGCAGATATGATCCCATCAGGAGGTATCCAACAGGATCTCTGAATCAAGTATTCTTATAGATGCAATTCCTTAATAGACTATGAAAGCTCCATGGAAGCGGTAACTTGAATTTTCCTAATCTATTTCCAACTCTGGTTTTACAGTCATCTCATGATTCTTCACATATAAGCAATGTAATAATTTTTAGTATGATAACCCAGAATTCCTTCACAGTTATCTCATAGCCATTTTCTTTGGGTGGACGACAATTCTTCAACAATGACATGGAAGATGTCGTGGTTTACTAGCATTCAGCTAACATAAGGAACAATTCCTCATCAGTAATAGCTCCCATCTCCATTGCCCGCTCCAGGGCACTTAGTCCACCGCCATCTCTCACCGACGGGGATGCCCCTCTGCACGTTTAGCAAGTTTCATGAATGACGATATAAAGCTATCCATTGAAATATTGAAAAGGTTTTAGCACTAATACAGAATCCATATCTTTGCCGCATTTGACCATGGTGAACAAGATGCATGATGCAAAGAGTACAAGATTGGTAAACAAACAACTTCAGAACTTGACAATATTCCTTTTTCTATCAAGAAGGATTTATGTACTGTTTAGAAAAAATGAAATGACACATTTTTAGGGATAAAAATGCAAACTATAGAAATTAATTTGTAGTATAAATGAAAATTAATTTGCTAATTGATCTTGTTGAGACTATACAATTGGTACAATTAAATTAAACTTAATCATATTCTAACGGAAGCCAATGAATTCTAGATCTTCAAGTTTGTCTTACTATTATAACAAAAGCACCCTAAGGTTTTTTCTTCATTGCTACTACTATAATGCACACTATATTAGTTTGTACACGACAATTTAACATAATAAATATACTACATTGAATTCTATAAATTATACCAAACACACCACTTAGAACAATTTGAATCAAACGAAGTATTAAAAGCAACCTAGTTGTGGAAATAAAACAACCGCATAAGGAAAGAAACATATGAAAATACAGTAAGCAATTTTGCCAATAATTAGGGACGGCAAAATGAACCCACCCCATAGGTACGCACTCCAACTATACCCAATCAACTAGGATAAAAGCCATTTGACTAGATATTGGCGTTGGGTAATATCCATACCTCAAAAAACAAAAAAAAAAAAAAAAGAAAAGAAAAACAAGATATGGATATAATACCCCAATACTAAATATTATTATATGTTATTTAAATTTTTATTATATAGAGTTAATACTAATATCAATGAGTTGAACATAATAAGTAATTCTATGATTGATTTGATAATACAAGCAAAATTCTCCAAAAACTCCACTCACTTCCTCTATCATAAATTAAGATCTTTTTGATTGATTACAAATATATCCAGCGTGAGGGAGTGTGTTATTGCTGTAAATATTGTAAAATGGGAATATGTGTAGATATTTAGGAGCATGCTTTTAGGGGCTTGATTTTAGAATCTTAATTTGATTTATTCCCTTTCACACCATCTTGTATTTTGTATAAACACCTATCCTACCCTAATGAATGATTAGAATGCATTTTTCATGCAAATCTTTGACTTTCACGAAAATAACAATTATGAGTTTATAAAAAAATATTTCTATAAAATTTAACATTTTTACTAAAATAAATAGAAAAAATACATCTATATAAACATTAAAATTATTTTAATTACATTTTTATTTGTAAATACTCTGCGTTTCAAAGAGATTCAAGTGTTTCCTGATCTTTGTCATCTAGATGTCATAAAGAATAAAAGCAAGGGGGGCCGAAAAATAGAAAGGTTCTCTGATTTTATGTTAACAAATAAAAAACTGCATTTTGTATATATATTTTACATTATTTCACTCTTACTCATAATGAAATATAAAGACAGGAGAAAGAAAGAAAGAAGGAAGGAGTTCCTCATTTTGCTTCTTGAGACCCGCCTAATATAATTAACATATAAAACTCCATAGATCAAAGGAAGTGTCGGTTAAAGTAACAAAATGGTTATATAAATGGGGTGGGAATCTCATCTTGCACAAAATTAATTGACTTGTGCTACTTGAATACCACTTCAAAATTTCACACATTTCTTATGTGAAATTATAATTTTCAACACAAATATATTATCGGAAAATAATCCCACTTAAAAAAAAAGGTTGGTCATGAGATGGTTTTAGCCTGAGTTTGGACAAAATTTCAGGTCCAAAAACTTGGTCAAAAATTTTAAAGGAAAAAGAAGCTTGATTAGTTGTCCAAAAGGAAACAAAAAAACTTGATTTGGAAATATTATCCAGGCTGCACGAGGACAAGATCCAAAAGGTCAAACTGTTCAAGTTGTTTCTTAGGACCTAGAGTGAATTTTTATGTTTGACAAATAACAATGACTACTTGGACCCTCGGTTATCACAAAATAAGCATCAACTTCTTCGTACCCTCAATTACCATTGAATAAACATGAACTTCTTCTAAAGAAAATCAGCATATTTTAAATGAAACATTACCTGCGAAGCAGGAACTTTGCCAACTGATAGTTGCCTTTACAAATGCAATGGTGCAAAGGAGTTCTTCCATGGAAATCACGCAGATTCACATCAACGCCAAACTGAAGCAACAGTTCTAGCATTACTGGGTTCCCATTGTGGCATGCTAGATGCAACAATGAACAACCTTGAAGGCAATTCTCAGGATTTTTAGAATCCTTAATTCTCTGGCACATTGCTGGATCATGTTGTTTCCTTTCTGGTAGATGAGGACTGAACTGGGAATCATGGTTATCATCGACATGGTGAAATGACTCAGCACCAACAACTTCATCAAAGGTGGTATTAACAATGTTTACATCTGAAATCACAATGTAGCGATAGACTTCTCGTAAATTGTTTGTCTTGACAGCTTCCCAGATACCTGAGACATGAGAAAAGCTGTCCGCTACATTTGCTTCTCTGACAACCAACAGTTTCTCCACATACTAGAATAAAGTAACAAAAGTTATTTTTATACCTTATAATATAACTCCCTCCTATGTTGCAATAATATCATGATAAACACGACATATAAGCAAGGGATTTTCAAATGAAGCATCCATGTAGGAACTGGACTTCTAGGACGCGAATACATTTTCAAACTTCTGAATTAAATAATTTACCTTTGCTTGGATATATTTCTCTTTACAGAAAATAACATCTTTTGGGCATGGTTTGACAATTGATGATGCAAAAGCATTTAATTCGTCCGCTCTGCAATGGTTATCATATTTAGCTATATACCACCAGTCATTATGGAGCATTTTCTAAATCAAGGAAAATAGACTCAAAAAACAACACTAAATTTTGTACCCTAAAGTAAAAAAAGCTAGTATTGCAAACAAAACATTCGTACTCTGGTTTTAATTATTTGATAGTTATGGGAACATATAAATTGAATAAATATCACCAGTCTCCTTCCTGATATCATTAAACTATTCTACTCATAGGAGCTTGTATTTATAATGATCTTGTATTGGATCTAAAGGACAACTTCCAAGATTTAAACATTGGCACAGCTAATTACTTTCCATAACATCATTGCTTCACTCATTTATTGTAGATAGGGCAAAGTCCAAAAAAATACCTTATGGTTTGACATTTTAAGAACCGATATTTTTTTTTAGTATCAAAAGAGGGTCTTGTGGTTTGTGTTTTTAACATTAACTAGGGGCAAATTAATTAAAATCAGCAATTTTCTATAGTTTTATGCATTTTTTACACAAACCATAATTTGTTTCATAACTTATTTAACATTCAATCACGCATCATGGATATTATAAATGCACTAAAAGAATTTTTTTAAAAATTAATCTAGCTAATTTCATTGAAAATCAGAAAATAAATATTCTTACAATTTATTATAAATTTGAAAAATGTAATTGGCTATTAAATTACTCAAAAAATAAATATATCATGAAAAATATCAATAGCATACAAAAAACCTAGTTAGTATCAAAAAAACAAAACACAAAATCCTCTTTTGACAAAGAAAAAAGATCTCGATCCCTAAAATATCAAAGCACCAGATCACAAGGTACTGTTTGGAACTCTACCGTTGCAGATGTTTCAAATAAACAACAAATTTTATTACATTAATTTGGAAAAAAACTAATCATTAAATTGTAAAGTTCAAATGATATATACGCCCTCTATTCCTCTTTTAAGTATCTTTTTCATGTTTTCCCAAAATTTAAGAAAATGACAAGTTAACCTTGATTTCTGAAAAAGTTACATTTTAATTTAACTAAGTATCCTGTAGTTGAAATTGATTAAAATGGACAACTTTAATGAAATTCAGTTTATAAGAATAAAATAGGAAAACGAAAATTCCATCTTGAACTTCAAAAATGGACTTGTAAAGTGTAATACCAAAGATAAACAAAAGATCATTTAGTCTAGCCCAAATATTAAGTTGAAAACAAACATTTCAATGTATAAAACTGTTTTATTATTAAAATAATTTTAAAGATGAAACTCCGGTTGTACAATGAAGCTTTTCAGGATTTTGACATGCAATTTTATTCAAAACGTTAAAAATTTAGGTGTTATTAAACTTTAGTTCATAAGATCATTACACAAGTTAGACCTAACAAAATTCACATTTAATTCAAGAATTCTAACCTTTCATCCCTCAACAGAAGCAGTCCTTCCCATAAAGAGTTACAGTGAGCATTACCAAGGGCGTGGAATAAGTCCATAACTGTAGGTTCCCAAACCTTGACATCTAATGTTAGAGATCTCACCTGCGGATCATAAAAGAAAATACGTCATTGTGTATGGACAATCAACTACTTCAAAACCATGGTTCTAAATGGACGTCTTGTTCTCATCAAATCTTAACCAAACATGGAATTTTAAATTAATGATACTCTAGTACCAACCACCATTTTCAGCAATCAACTCAACTCTCATTTAAAATTAGTAAGCACGTATATTATAGTGATAACGTTTGAAGAATATTAGCATCTTAACCAACAAAATTGAAGCCAGAACTGATGGGATCAGCAAAACCTTCCCATAGTTTACTTATTAGCTAAACTAAAAAAAGGTTAATTCTTGCTGTTTTGAGCACCTAAACAGTTAATATTTCCTGAAGAGGATGGAAGAAACAAAATCAAATGTTTGTAGTTGTCGGACAGTATGCCTAAAACTTGGACAAGAAAAATATAAATTATTACCAGACAAGAACACTACTATAAATGTGAACTTTTTTCAGAAAATGGAACATGACTATGCAATTCATTACGGTTCACGGAGTTAGATGCTATGATGAGTACAGAGGAAGAGATGGAAAAAAAACCATTGCAGACAGATTACACATCCTATTATCTCTTGAAGATCAGTTGCTTCAATTTTTTCAATCCATATCACCGATTTGGTAAGTCAAGTGTAATGAAAATGTATTTGGTGGTAAAATTGTTCAAGTCATATTTTTGTACATATTTAATTTGAAACAAATTGAATAGAAGTTTGTACAAGCATAAGTAAATTACGAATTACAGAACCTCACATTTCAGATGTTATCCCATTCTCAAATAACCATAATACTTAACAAGTGCTTATTAGCTGCTTCAGAAGTCAAACTAGACATCAAAATTACTATCAACCAGAAGTAACAAATGATAGGGTTCAAATTCAATTCATAACATGGAGTACCTTTGAAATATGGACACCTAGATTCCGATGAACACCAGAGCACTCGATGCAAATTAGTATACCAAGATTAAGAGATGCCCAATCAGGTTCAGGAGCGCTGCACTCGGCACAAAGATCATTTCCAGGAATTTCTCTAAGAACCAGAGAAACAGAATCAGCTATATTAACTTTCAGCTCATCCTCTAAGAGTTGATGGCTATCTGGTTGTTGAACCACACATGAAGCACCACTTGTATGTTCATGCAGTTCTAGTTGTCTTACGCCTAGATGTGGCTGCAGGAACATTCAAGTCATGTGAGCAAAACCTGATTTATTGAAATTTTGGCAAGTATGCGAGCATGTTCTGGCACCAAAGGAGAGAACCTGTTGAAAGAAATGAGCATTCAAAAGAGATGCAATTGCTCCTGTAATTTTATTTACCCAGTCCATTCTATCTGCTCCATTTTCAGCCTGCGAAATCAAAAGAGATAAGGGATTGCAGAAGCTTTCTGTAAAGTAGTGGTAACCTCATAATTTAATTTAACCAGAAAGAAGATTGAATCTAGATGCAAATATATGATTTGCTATAAACAGTGTAATTTCATAGCAGTAACTAGTTATAACATAGATCATCATGACATAATAAGCAGTATTATCAAAAGTGTTAGCTGGCTTAACGTGAGGAAGTCCCAAATCACTTGAGGCTCTAGGATCTTGCCAAGCGAAGTAGGTGTGAGTATGCTGAACATTGATAGATGCATTTGAGTGATTGTTCTTGTTTTTTCCTTCTTTTTTTAAAGATAGTTCCCTGCTTTCAATCTTGATATCAACTTTTAAATGTTTTATGGTAGGCAGCCTACTTTTTTTCTCTTTTTTTTTTTCCAATTTGTGTGTGTGTGTGGAGTTCTTTTCAGTTTGTATCATGGATTCATACTTTTTATTATCGGGCATTCAACCTGCTTTACAATTAATAACCTTTTTGCTTCCCATTCAACTATTCGTGTAGGTTTCAACAACTCTTGAACTTCTTTTTTAGTTTTTCCTAACAAATTCTTTGTTATCTGCTTTCCTAAATAAGAAGAATTTTAGGTTTCTAAAAGAAGTACATTTTTCTCCATATAAGTAACGCTTTACATCCAAAAGTCTTTTTTGTCTCTAGTTCCTCATTGTCAACTATCTTGCTTTCTTCTATAATAGAATAAATAAAGGGTTGTAGGCGAGATGCTTGTTTGGAAGCTCCTTGTCTCAACCTTGTTAATGCCAAGTAAAGTCTCGTTGCTTGGAGGTTTCCTATATGAGGGGTCAGATCATCACATTGCTCAGGTGCTGTGATCACTTTGCAGGCGTATTTGGTATTTGTTACTGCTGTAAATATGTACAGATAGCACATAGATTTAGGAACTTGATTGTAGGGATTCCATTTTGAGAGTGACTTAGATTATGATGATTTGATTTATTTACTTCTATGTAGATTATAAAATGTATAAATACCTTGTCCAGCGAATGATCAGAACACAAACTTTTCTACAAATCTCTTTGATTATTTTCATGGTAGCAGAGCCTCCCAGAGGCTGAGTTTTTTTCTGTCAAGACTGCCCAGCGAGCAGCAGCTGCCTAGTGAGTAACTTGGTATTAGGTCACCTCTACAAGAATTTCATTTTCAGCCTAGTGAGCAGCTGCCTGAGCATATTAAGATTGATTATCATTTTGCTTAGAAGAAAATTCAGCAGAACCTGAAATCAACAGGCTTTATGAAGATTGGCAACCAACTAGGAGATATTTTCACTAAAGCACTCAATGGAGTTTGAATTAATTACATTTTTAACAAGTTGGGCATATCTATGCTCCAACTTGAAGGGGAGTATTACTGCTGTAAGTATGTACAGATATTCAGAGCATAGATTTAGGAATTGGATTTTAGAGGTTTGATTTTAGGATCACAATGATTTGATTTATTTCCTTCTTTGTAGACTTGTAACTTGTATAAATATCTATGATTATTTCCAGTATCTGTAAAATTATTATGAATTCAAAAGGGACTACAGTAACGATTAATAATAGCCAATTCCAACATAAAACCAATGAGTATTAGGTGAACCACTCAGACATATGCACAACACAAAGGAATCTTTGTTCACAAATGATGTGGGACGTATGTCCTTAACACCTCCCTTCATGCGAAGTATGTTGTGATCTCAGAATGCAAAAACAAACATTGGGCTTACAACAGAAGACAGTTGAGAACGAAAGGGAATCATACTGACATATCATGTTAAACTCCTACCTAAAACCATTTGTTAGTAAATGGAATGGCTCAACAAGTGAAAAAATGCAAGGAGTTCTCATCTACAAGAGAATTAGGACAAACAACCCTTGCTAATATGTTCCTTGCAACCATTTTCCTTCAAATGCATTTCATCAATTTTTGTTATTTTTCATGGCTCCTTCATAGGCTTAAAACAATCTCATGGAAAGATTGTTATTTTTCATTTGCCTTCAAATGCATTTCATCATTTTTGCACTCAAAATATATTTCATGCAAATATTTAACTTTCACGTTCACAATGTTTGGCAAACAAAGGGAAAAACTATCATGATTAGATTTTTCTTGTAACAATCATACATGGAAAGTAAACAAATAGTAATAGAAGGTCTCAATTTTCACAGTAGCCTCTAGACCTACAGCCTAGACAAAATACAACTTAGTAGGCCCATCAACAAAATAATTCAAGAGAAGATAAGAAAGTTACTAAATAAATGAATCACCTGCAATGTGTATGTTTTCGATGGGGAAATAACTCTGAAACACAGTCGCAAATTAGTGTCCTCTGCATCCATCTTTAATGTTGAAGTGTGAAGATCTATAATTCGGCAATCTAGACTTCCTTCACCAAGCGACGATGCCCTGTTATGCCTTGAACGAAATCTAGCAAAGACACCACTGTTATGTTCAGCAGAAACCATTGAACGATGTTGGAAGCCCTGAAAAAAAAAAGATACGAGTTGACTTCAATTTTGCAATTGATGCCTAGGACTAAAGTGGATCCCAGGATGGTTAGCATTATGATTCTTCTATGAAAATAACACATAATTCAGTTTCCAAAAAGAACTGGAAATCTGCACAACAAGAAATAAGGTAAACACACAGCTAGGACAATGTAAAATGGTAAAATCTACCAATTCATGAATCTTGCTAAACCACTTAAAAATAGATGTCAAGTTTGATGTAAATCACAACAAAAACATGTGAAATAAGGCAAACAGTTACCACAGGCTTTTTAGCCTTATTTCTGTAATAATACAGAGTCCCGTGACTGTCTAGTACAAAGAACCTTCTCTTCCAATCTCCCCTCGAACTAGAAGAACGCTTTAGTAGATATCCTTGCTTAATAACCTGCACCTAAAAATTGGACAACGAAAAGTCAATCAGCAATATGCAATTTCTGGCACCAACCTGGCTTAGATGAGAAAGGTGAAGATGATGATAATGATAATGACAATGCCAACTATTTAAGGAAAAGGAAAAGAAAGACATAGACAGGTCACTTACTTCCCCTTTCGCAGTAGACTGCATTATTGCTGCAATGTTTTTGTAAGAGCTCATACCAACATGATGAATCCCATCAGCGCTTGTTGAAGGTTCTATACTATTAGAAGCATGAATTTTGTTGAACTCAGCTTGGGTCCTAAATTCCTGAATCCTTTTTGCAAGTTTATCTTGTTCACTATTTGCTAATTCTTTTGATTGTTGTGCATATGTCAATACCTGCTTTAGAAGATGGTT